>VDFB02155580.1:0-10960 GCA_007258455.2 Sequoia sempervirens
TCTAGTTATGGTTGGAACAAAATAAAATAATTAGTGTTGTTGATTCTATGTTTGGCTACATTAGGTATTATTGATTATTGTTCTCTACCTTAGGCTATATTGGGTATATTTTAATATTAATATATATGTGTATATATATACGTATATATGTGTACAGATATACATATATTTATATATATTTCAATTTTTCATGGGTCTCTCTTTATGACTTACATTTAGTGGATATATTGGCAACCAGATTCAATTGTTGACCTTCTACAGTTTTTGTCGATTGTTACTATCTGGCTCAGCCTTTGTTGTGTTATTTTTTATAAGGTTATTCTCAAAAGGATATATTTTTTCAATTTTTGATAAGGTGTTGTTCATAGAAGACAATATTATTTTTTAAAACAAATATTGTTTCATTTATGGATGCATTCTATGGCTATCATTTTGCATGGGTTGGGGCTATAGAGAAAAGATAATATTGTTTGTGAAAATGAGTATTGTTTGGTTTAAGGTTTGTGTTTAGTGTCTATGGTTTTGCATGGGTTCCTAGCTATCATTTTTTCTGTGTGTTAGCTTGCATTTGGGCATTTTTGATTATAGTTCTATTGATTAAGCTATATTGTTTCATTTTGGAGGTGTTGTTGAAAAGGTTGTATTGTTTCAATTTCTGATAAGGTTGTGTTCAGAAATGAGTATATTTTTTGATGGGTTTGTCATTGCTAATTTTTGAGAGCGTGTTGCTGAGAAGGCTATATTATTTCTATTTCTAATAAGCTTTTGTTTAGAAATGAGTTTATTTTTACTTGGGTTGGTTACTATGAATATTTTTGGGTTTCTCTTTATGGGTTCCATTTTGTTGCCATGTTTAGAACAAGATAAAATTATTTACCTTATGGAGTTTTTGTTGGTTGTTGTTGTATATACTGGGATATATTGTTACATTGTTGACAGGGTGTTGTTGATAAATTTTTGAATTCTTGTTAAGGTGCTCTTGGGAAAAAACTATGGTAGTTTGGGTTATATTTTTGCATTGGTTTGTTAGTGTCCATTTTATTGTTCTCTATCTTAGGCTATATTGTTTCATTTCCAAAAAGGTGTTGTTAAAAAGGCTATATTGTTCACATTTTTGATAGTTTTTTTCTCAGAAAGGAGTATATTGTTTGGATGGGTTTGTCATTTTTAGTTTTTGAGAATGCATTGTTGAGAAGGCTATATTGTTTCAATATTTTGATAGGGCCATGTTGAGAAACGAGTAGATTTTAACTTCAGTTTGTTTCTATAAATATTTATGGGTTTTTGTTTATGGCTACAGTTTTCTGGATATGTTTGGAATGGAATAAAATTGTAAGTGTTATGCACTGTCTCCACTGGACAAGAACCATAGATCAAATAGAAACTGTCATTGACCTATGAAAAGAATAAGCATATTAAACAGTAGATATGAATATTGTCCACATTTGATTTCAGATAGATAAATTTTTGCATAGGGATGAATAATGTGTGTCTCTAATTTCACAAACATACATATGTATACATAGGATGACAAAAATGAGCAAGAACAAGACAAGGGTTGTTTTCCACCTTGTGTTATGAAAAGAATAAGTAGAGAAAAAAATATATAGAGATGGTGTTTATCTAATTTGACATACAGAGATATCCACAATGGAGTAAAGAGGAATAAAACACTACAAAATAGACACATACTTTTTTCCATGCATATATCTATAAGCAAGAGATTCATACATATACATCCAACACATGGAATAAATGTATTTAGAACTTTGCAAAAAAAATTCCACATCAATGTATATGTCTCGAAATTTAGTTGCACGGGAATAAAACATTCTATATATACGCTTAGAAAGAAAAATCTATATACACATATATGTATCAAAAGCTATGTGTAGACAACAACCATATATATCCATAGGTGGACCTCAAACATGTGAATATTGTTTGCATGAAATGTCAAAAACACACAAATATGCACATATGAAATATCAAAGTCTTGTAATTCTTGTGAAGGCACAATATTTTTTGTCAATTGTTGATGGCTAGCTTGGGTTGTTTTTTTGGCTTAGCTTGTTGTTGTACAGTTTTTTGTGCTTTGCAACAATGAACAATACCCTTTGGAAAATAACATATACTATTTTAAAGATATTCGAGGAATGCTTTTCTTAGTTTGCACCTCTTCCCTCACCACTGCCCCGCTGCCATCAGCTACACCTCTTCCACTTTTGTGTAAAAAACCATAAAATAGCCTACAACTGGTTTTGTAGAAATTCCACAACCAATGATTGGACATACACCTTCACAGAAGCTTTCCCTCCATGCTCACAGCTACTATATATGTACATATATATGTTTATATATATGCCTATATATGTATATCTATATATATATGTATATATATGTGTGTGTATATATATGTGTGTTTATATATATGTGTGTATATATATATGTATATGTATGTATATATATGTATTGTTTCAAATTATAATATGCTTTTGTTCAACAAGGACTCTATTTTTTGATTAGTTTGCTACTATTAATTTTTGAGGTGTTGTTGGGAACACTATATTGTTTCATATTTCCATAAGGTTTTGTTGAGAAAGGGATATATTTTTGGTTTGCTATGTTGTTGTGAATATTTGTGGGTTTCTCTATGTGGCTTGCATTTTGTGGCTATGTTTGGAACACAATAAAATTGTTAAAGTTATGCAAATTTTGCTGGTGTTGTGATTTTTTGTGGGCTCCTTTTATTTAACAAATTCCATATTTTTCTTGTGTTTGTAACATAATAAAATTTTAAAGATGGTGTAGATTTTGTTGATTGTTGTTGGGTGGCTTGGGTTATATTCCTCCATTGGTTTGCTACTCTGTATTTTAAAAACAATATTGTTATCAATAGTGGCAAACCCATACAAAAAAATCCTTGCAAAAGCTGTGTAAATAAGGGCAATATTAGTTGTGAACCAGGCTATATGGTTTTTTCAACTGACCTTATCAAAGGTAACAGTATGCCTTTCTAAAGGGGTGGCTTTTAAGGCGGTAATATATATATGTAATAACCATATATGCTTATATGTATTAACTATATATATGCATATATATATATATATGTAATGTGTGTGTGTGTATTAGCCTTAGCTTCATATATATATATATGTGTATGTATATATGTATATGTATACATCTACATGTATATATGTATATATATATGAATGTATGTATGTATATATAGTATCCGAAAATGACTATTTTGTGCATTTAGCCATGAACCAATGATGACCACGATGGGACAAAGACTATGGCCTAGTTGGATCAGTAGTCACGGTAGCATTAACTGTTTTGTTCATTACAACCATTACCATAGAATGTTGAAAATCCATAATTCTGAGACCTATACAAAACAACTTAGTTGTTGCAAAAAGGAGGTGAAATTATATAAGCTTATGTGTATAGATATATATATAATATATTGTATATATATATATATATATATGTATATATATATATAGTATATATATATATATGTATGTATTATGTACATGTATAGTGTAAGCACATACATGTATATATATATATGTCACCATATATATGCTAATATATGTATATATATGTATGCCATGCTTGTATAGCATATATATATACTCTCTCTCCTCTCTCTCTCCTCTCTCCTCTCCTCCTCTCTCTCTCTGCCTCCTTATCTCACTCTCTCCTCCTCTCTCCCTTATACTCTCCTACCCTCTCTCCATATTAACTATTTAATATAATTTGCTTAGAATTTTAGTTAGAATCCCCATTTTTCAAACTTCTGGCAGTTAGGAAAAAGGTGGTAGATGGGTTATAACTTTGGTTGGAATCTCCGTCAACCTCCCAAATTTTTAGCCTTTTGATGGCTGTGAAAAAGCTCATGGAGGTGGTTGTTGGTTGCTTTGGGACTAGGGTGGCATTTTTCACGCCACGTGGATAGAAAAGGCTGTGGAAATTAAACACTACTTTGCATTAACATTAATTGTTGTATGATTTTCATGTACTAGTGATGGGCATAATAACAACTATTGTTTAACACCTTGGGGAAAAAAATGAATGCATGAGAAATTTTTAGTAAGGCATTGTTTGGTGTCATTCTGTTGCTATGCTTGATATGAGAACTGTTAGTGATGAGGGTAAGTTTTTGTGAGGGTGCAAGCTAGATTAAGCTTTGTACAGCTTTTGTGAAGGTGTGTGGAGGTTATTTTGTGTTTTTTTGCATGGGCGGATGGTTGGAAATGCAAAAGAAAAGTGTCACCTATGATAATATTTTTTCCATTTTTGTGTAGGAAAGTTCCAGGCAAGAAGAGGTGTGTTTGAAGCAAGTGGGAAGAGGTGCTAAAATATTATATTTTTGCATGGATTTTTAAATTTGAAGCCAATATTGTTTGATTTATGGTTTCCATTTAGTCATTATGGTTGCAATGCAATGAAATGGTCATTGTTATACAATCTATGTTGAATGATGTTCTCTATATTGTTAGCTGTTAGTTTTATTGTGTGTAATTTGGTTGGAATCTTTGTGAGCCTTTCTAGTTTTTGAGCTTCCTAACAAGCGAGGAAAAGGTGGCAAATGGCCTTTTCTTTAAAAAAACTTTGGCTAGAACTCCCGTTGGCCTCCCCATTTTAATGCTTGTGGTGGTTGTGGGAAGAGTGTTAGAGGCGGTTGTTCGCTGCCTTGGGGATATGTCGTGTGTTCCCCACTATGTTGATAGAGAAGGCAACTAAAATTAAGTGTTGTCTCACATTAACATTCATTGATGTATGCTTTTTGTGCCTTGGTTATGGTTGTGATAACACCTTCCATTTATTTACATGTGGCTTTCATTTAGTGGTGATGGTTGCCACATGGCCAAATAGTTAATCTTGTGTAGCTTATGTTGTTTTCCATAGGGTATTGTCACTATCCCTTGTCTAGCACTAGCTAGGTTGTTTCGTTTTCATTTGTGCAACCTTGGAAAAAGTATTTGAATTGTCCCTTTAATAGGTTCAAAAAGGTGTTGAACACATGTATGTGGCAGCCAATATTCTCTGGTATGTTTAATAGAAAGCCTATTGTTATAAGAATTCCTTTTCAAGAATGAAAGAACTAACAAATTTATTTCAAAATAAATAACTATCTTCTCAAAAAAATAAATTTGAATGCTTTGTCTCTCTTTTTAAATAATGTCTTGTTTAATATATAATTCTTATTAAAATAATTTTTAGGCATGCTTCATATGGTGCTTGATTAGGATAACAAAGGTTGGGGAGAATATTTTCCATCCAGGTCTTAGTGTGAACGTCAGGTGGACTTGGTTTTGTCCAGATTTGTCATGTCCCTAAACATCCTCTTATCCAAATTAATTAAGTAATAGCCACCTATTATTTAATTAATACGCTAATTCTACCCAAATCAAAATTATTTAATTGGCAATTAAATGCTTTTTCTTTTAATCCTCCTTTCATCAAATGGAATTAAATAAATGTGCATTTAATTAGTTCCTCCGCATATCATTTTTACCTAATCTTAATCCTCCTTCTAATCCCATCATTAGGATGTGCACATGCCTAATCCTTGATTAGGATGTGTCACATCCTCCAGCTTTTGCAAGTTGGCTTCTAATCCTCATTTATCTTCTAATTACTGATTAATTAATCTTAATCAGTACCTTGGTCAACTCTCTCCATCCCCCAAGGAATTTTAATTCCTTTTTATTCCTCCAAGAATCCCCTTTTCCCATGCATCTTCTAGAACCCAGCGACATCCATTCAAGTCACACGCGACTCCACCTTTTTGGGGCATTGTCTTATCCTGATTCTTCGGTGTGAATTTTTAATTCACTTTTATTCACCCAAGATTCTTCCCATCTCCCAATGTACTTGGAAGGTACTCATCCTTCCTCCACCTTATGTACCTTTTGGCCACCTCACTTACACCTCATCTCCTCTTAGCCACTTCACCATCCACATGTCAAGATGTGAGGGCTTGTGGGTTCTCAACCCACCATATCCCTTCATCTTGACCTTGTTGGATCAATCATGACCGTTGAATTCTCTAGAGAATTCAAATTCTTCTATAAATACCCCCTTCTCAAGGGAATTTTAAAACACTTTTAATTTTCATAACTACATGTTGCCAATTTGCATTCTCAATCATCCACTATCATTTAGCTATCCCTTTCTAATCATTTTGCATAAGTTGATCTTGCATTTAGTCACTCAAGAAATCATCTAAAGAGCATACAAAATCATCCCAAATCAAGGGCCAACCAAGGAGTCTCCAACAACAAGTAAGGTGAAATCATTTGCATCTTGTTTATCACTCTTTAGGCTAATCTTGAAGTGTCCTTAGTCTTTTATGACTTGCATTTTTAGGTATTTTTCACATTAGAGTAGGGTAAAACATTAAGGTACACACTTAGAATAAACACCTTAAGGGTCAATCAAGAGGACACACATATAGGTATATATATATATATAGATATCTATATGTATAGATGCTAATATTTATTTATGTAGAGACTACTATATCTAAATAGATGTGTATACTATATTTTTTTCCTTGATATGCAACTGGTTTGTTCAAAATTGTAAAGAGAACAAACATCTAGACTGAATTTTCCCTCATTTGCCTGATTGAGAAGGCTATGCGTTCAAACCTTTTGTTGGCTATAATATATTGTGTAGTCCAAAGTAAGTAATTATTATAAGCAACAAAAGCTTTGAATTTGTAGCCTTCTCAGCCAGTCAACTGAGGGAAAATGTTGTGTTGATATTTGGTCTCTTGAATGCTAGATGGTATCAAGATAAGTTTTTTGTATGGTTTGCATGTGCTTCCAATAATTGCAATGATAGCTACTATTTATCCAATTGTATATAAAGTGTGAGATGAAAGATAGGTCTTGCTTTTTATTGTACTTGATGTAGGCACTAATGTGCATATAAATGAAACCATAAATGAAACAATATTACTAACAATCAACCACATACCAAAACCCACAAAATAGAAAAGAAAATGATTTCAAGATTCACCAAAACAACAGCTAATTAACTATTTTGCAACCATTCACACAAAATGGAAGCCATAAATGAAACAATATAACCAACAATCACCCACCTGCCAAGACCCATGAAACTATATTGTCTTTTCAACAAAAATCAACACAATGAAACAATATTGGTTTCAAGAGTAAGCCAGATGAAAAAACCCATAGAAAACATGTGAATTCAACATAGGAAACACAAAAAAAAAAGATGCTATTGGCAAGACCATATTGTTTGAATTTTCAATCAGGTTTTTTTGAGAAAAAACAGTATGTCTTCAGATGGCATTCACATTGTAATTTTTTGGGTATGGGATTCTGTTTACTCCTTCAACTTTGTAGCCATGTCTACAAAGGAATTACATTGCTAACACTATTTAGGCTTTACATAAATACATACATATATACATACAAAAATCTACATATATACACACATATACTTTGTTGAGAAATGAGTATACTTTTACTTTCATTCCTTACTGAATCTTTGTTGGTTCCTCTCAATCAATATATATATATTTGTGTGTGTGTGTGCCACAACCATTACCACTACATGTACTTGCACCTTTATAGAGGCTTTCCCTCCATTGTTACATCTACTATATATATGTATATATATATATATGTATATCTATATGCTTTGCATGTACTAGCGATGGTCATAATAATAGCTGTCATTTAATGCCTCTGGGAACAAAAAAAATGTCTCAAAAATTTTCAATAAGGAATTGTTTGGTGTCATTATGTTGCTACATCTGAAATGAGAGTTGTGAGCGATGAGGTTAAGTTTTTGTGAGGGTGCAAGCTGGATTAAGCTTTGTGCAACCTCTACGAAGGTGGGTGGAGGTTATTCAACACACGAAATGCAGTAAATAAACATTATTTCTTTCCACCAATGGAAGCTACACATAAAGCATAAATCGAAGAATTTAGCCTAAGCTCTTGAGAAACAATCAACAATCCCTTTTCGAAAATAACATAAACTATTTTAGAAATACTTAAAAAATGATTTTTCCAAGATGCTCCTCTTCCCACTTCATTCAACTATAGGGTATGTCCAAGATCATAATGGGCCAAAAAGTAGCGATATGATGGGTATGTGGTTGACAACATTTTTTTTACCAAAAATTGATGAAACGAAAAGGGTTTTTAAAGGATATTTTCAGCTTTCCATCAATATAAATTATGCTTTACTTTAAATTTAATAAATAATTATTATTCATTTTCTATTTGAATTATGACTAAAGTCCTAATTGATAGGCTAATTGAAAAACATCTATAGCTTTCAAATGGTATCACATTTTTTGAATCCAAAACATCTATCACATTCTATGCTTTGCATACTATAGGATTTAAAAAAAAGAATTTCATGAAGTTTTGACCAAGTTAAGGTGGTCAGACATATGAGTTTTATATTTTTTAAAAGTTGTAATAAAAAATTCATAATTAATTATTTACTTGGAAAAAAATTACAGAAAAATATACATCACATTGGGACATGAGTCCTCTCCTTATATCTAAAATATTATAAAAAATATTATCATTTTATTGTGGTTAGGGTGGTCAGACAGACACCTACTTCTTATTTTCATGAAATTTAAGTACTCTTGCGTGGAAATTTCAAATTTTCACAAATATATTTTTGTTTTTAAAATAAAACCTAGTAGTTTATAAACTACATTTAATTTTCTAAAGATTCTATTCTTAGATATTTTGAAATAATATAGATAACTTATTCAAATTTTTACGTCAATTTTCCTAACTCTGTTTTTTTTTATTTTTTCACCACTCAAGGGTCTGCTTTTTCCATGATGATCCTGCACATACTCTACACCTGTTCCCGCTTTCTTTCTCTTCTCTCCATTATTTCTGCATGGCCTATAAAAAAAGAAAATAAAACTATCACAACCCACATTGGCTATGTAATTTTTCTGAAGATGGTTGGAGGTTATCTTGTGTTTTTTGCATGCATTGATGGTTGCAAAAGGTGTGGGTTGTGATAATTCTTATATATCTATCTATATATATTTATATGTATATATATCTATATGTATATATTTATGTGTATATATATGTATATATATATGTGTGTGTGTGTGTGTATGTATATATATATATGTGATTATATATGTATGTATATATATATAATGTGTTATTGAAAATGGCATAGACATTCACTTTTTTTCTAAGGAATTTAAAGATAGATGTTACTTGCACCATCAACACTACACGAAAACCATACAATGATTAATGCTGATGCCATTTTGTTGGCCTCCTCTATCATCATGCCAAACACATTTAAAAAAAAAAAATACAATTCACCACCTACTACATGGTGCTGAAGACCTAGAACCGCGAAGTCTGACGAAAATTCCATCCAATGTTTTCCATAACCCAATGCTAATTGTTGTTCTCTAGCTTTGGCTATATACTTTCATTTACAATGCATAATAAAATAGTTGATATTATAGAGTTAATGTTGTTATCCAAAAGGAATTATTTGCGACAGGGTGGTGCTCAAGAGGCTATATTATTTCAATTTTTGATAGGGTGCTGGTGAATACATTTATGTAAGTATATCTATATACATACATACATACATACATACATACATACATACATATATATATATACATATATATATACAAATATATATATATATATATATACAAATATATATATATATATACAAATATATATATATATATATATATATATATATATATATATATATACTGCTATATATATATATATACTCCATATATATATATATATATATATATATGTAGTAGTAATACATATATGTATGTATGTATCTTAATGTATATATGTGTACATATATATCACATTGTTGATTACACACAAGGAAAAAATTGTGCTTGGAAACCAATCCAATAAAATAACTTCAAATTAGCAGAACTAGCGACCACAAGCTGGATTATGTTAATAATTTTATTCCATTGCAAACATAGCTAGAAAATGGAGGTCATAGAAAGAAGGCCACAAATAAATTGACATTGACAAACCCATGCAAACCGTTAGCTTGTTGTCCCAAAAAAGGGTTGGAAAAAATTATCATAGGTGGCACTTTCATTTTTCTTTTGCAAACATCATTGCCTGCAAGAACACAAAATAGCCTCTAACCATCTATACAAAATTTCCTATTAAGTCTTCCTTATGACACTTACTATATAGTCCATCATTTTGACAACTCCTTTTCTAAGGCTGAAGAAATAACAACTAGGAATGTCTATTTAATGCATGTTTTCCCCGTTGCTAATAGCTATCTTGAACAATAGGTTAAACCTAGAGAATGACACCCAACAATGTGTCATCGAAAATTGAAACAATATAGTTTTTTTCTTAGCGGGACCCTTTGAGAAAAAAATCAATATAGCCATAGGGAAATTCCATTTCAAACTTTGTGCAAGAATTTGCTATCTTCTTGACTGCTTAAAAAGGTAGCTACTACTTATAGCTATTGTCACTACATGGAAACCATACAACAATTAATGTTGATGCCATTTCACTAGCCTTTTCCATTGATGCAACAAATGCTTTTAATTTAAAAATCAAAACATAATCTGCCACCTTCCTTTTCTAGCCACACTGAATGGAGGCCAGAAATGACATCATATAGTCTAGTGTAGACAACAATAGTGAATACTGTGTAATGCCCCACTAGGGAATCCAATCAAACAAAGCATAAAGTACAAATTAACCGAATATTTTTTTATTTTTTCTTAAAGTCATTTGATTACACAATTTTCTTAAGGATTACAAGACAATGTTACTTAAAACATACAAATAAGAAAATCACATCAATATTAAAGTCATAAAACATAAGTATATATCAAATTCACAAATGAACCAATTTTGTAAACTTTTTATAGTAAAGATATAAACATATC
>VDFB02155581.1:0-42801 GCA_007258455.2 Sequoia sempervirens
CATAACATAGGATTTATGTGGAGAATACCTTGCAAGAAAAAAATCCACCAAGAAGAGAGGCCAAGTATACATTATCATTAAATAAATGAGATTACAATACAATCACTCCCATTCTCCTCTTTTCCTCCAAAATGGAAGCACTTGTGTACCTATGAACAACCTCCTTATCCCTCCACCTATCCTTGTTCCAGCAAAGTAACACTACATTCAGTTGTTCCTCTCTAATTCTACATCCAAGAGGCTGATTTTATAGACTTGTGAAGGCATCTAATGCACCAAACATGGCACCCAAAGATGATCCTTCATTCCAAATGGCCCCAACCTTTGGATTACCTCAGAATGTGAAAGGACACTAATTTTGGCTCTAATACTTTCCCTCCAACTTGGGCACCCAACCATGAGAGATAAACATTACATTAAATGCAATAAATGATGGAAAACCAAGTGACACGTGTTGCCTCTATCCAAGCACCTACTTGGAGAATACCAACAATTACTTATTTATCACTTCCTTTATCTTTTATTATCCCATTTTAGGTGTCCACATGTGGGGAAATAATAATAAATATTTATGTCCACAACCCACCTTTATTGCTACTAGTAGACCCATCACCCCTTATGAGTATATTATAAACAATATTGGTGAGAATTAATATTATAAATTATTTTCCCAATACACCCTAAGTGCCTAGGGACACTTTCCAAGGATGTTGGAACCATGATATATGACATAGGATTTACAAGGTGGATGAAATCTTATCCTAACAGCAACAGGGCTCCAATCTAGATGTATCGCCTTAAGAAGTGTTGGCATTTCAATTCACACCTCTGGAATGCAGATTAGAAATAGACAACTATGCATAGATAAATTGCTATTCAAATTAAGAGGGGAAGCTCCATCTTTGCTAATGTTTCTTAAAGAAAGTAAACTAAACTAATTTTCCAATCTTTTTGTTCATTTAAGAGCATAAGGTTATAAAACTCTAGCGTCGTAGCTGAGATTTTCTCTTTTTGAAGTTCAACTATGACTAAGCCTACTCTAATGATGCTTCTAACAACTCAAGTAAATTTAGAGCATGAGAGTTAGAAGTAAACAAGGAATTGATTCTTTGACACAAAGAATTAAACAAACTTTCTGCCAACACACATCTACTATACTTTCAATGCAAGCTAAAATAAAGATAATTATATAAGTGTAACATATAAAACAAAAATCTGAGATAGTAAATCAAAGCAGTAAAGCAGGCATAAGATTTCCTTTTCTCAAATTTCAAGTAACAAAGATTACACTTCTAGGATAGCAGGATTGTAGCAATAACAGGCTTACAACTTAGCGATCGACCAAAATACATTGACACAAGTAACACATGAACTGAACAATATCTTGCAGCAAAGGTAGGCATACAAGCTTTCTCTTACACTAAGTGAACAAAAACTAAATAACAACTTGCAGGAAAATAGGCTCAACAATTTGCTATCACAATAATAGTTAAAGAAAAATAGGCAAGGCTGCCCTTATTTATACATAAGCAGAGGAGTAGGGAACCCTAAAATCTCCTTGCTTTTACAACTAAGACTTGCCAACATGCAAGCTTTATTTCTAAAACTAAAAGAAGACAACTATCTAACAACCTATGAAAGAAAACAAAAAAAAAGGGAAAGTGCCAACTATTACAACTTGATTCTTTTTCTTTCATAAAGATTGGATAAGAATGAGACAATAATAGAAAGAAAGCTTAGAGAAAGCTTCAAGTTAATTGTTGCTTTTGAGTTCTATTCTCAGAAAATATCGCTGCCCCAAAGAGGTGCCTTATTTAGGAAATTCAATTTGCCAAAAAGTTGATTTGTTCTTGATTTCAAGTGGAGAGTGTTGCAAGCTAAAAATCTTGATTTTTGACTGTAAACTTGACTAGGTTAAGATTTTTTTTTGCACAAAATGCTAAAAATAGAATTTTGATTTTCCTTGAAAGAGCAATTTCTCTGAAAAAAGTTGAGAACTGGGTTTTGTAGAGAATCTCGTTTTGGAGAAACCTAGTTGATTAAATTTTGAAAAAACTAGGGATTTCCCAAAAAAGCGTGAAAAAAATAGATTCTTGAAAACTTGAAATTTTCCAAAGTTGAGGAGAAACAAAAATCAAGAGGACCCAGATGAATGAATTTTGAAAAAGATGAGCCCCTTCTTCCAAAAAGTGATGCCCTAGAAAAATAAAGCATGAAAAAGCGAGCCTCTGTGCTTACTGATCATGAAAATATGAAGAACTTCGAAAAATCACCATGTTTTGGCCTTCAAAAAAGTGAATAATGAATGCCAAAGCCTTCTTAAATAGATTTTGTGGAAATGCTTTATTCTCTAGCTTTAAATCTTTTGAAGTCAATCCTGAGCAGGTTCGTCAAATGTGGACGTTGTTTGGATGATGCACGATGAAATTTTGGAAATTTTTCTAAGGCAAAATTCCTTGGGTGCCCTTGAATTGGAGCGCTTTTCTTTAGCAGACAACCAATTTTCTGACATTTTCAACTTTTTTGCTTGATTTTTATCTCAATTTGATCCTCAATCTCAAGAGCTTGGTGAATCCTGTGAACTGGATGACGATCTCATTGTGGAGCCTGATTGAATCTGATCTAATTATCTTGGAGGCAACATTTGATAAAAGCATTATTTGGGCCCTCAAAATCATGGGCGCCCCTGGCTAGCTAGGGCGCCCATTGCTCCCAGTGTTAGCCATTTTCTTGATGTTCTTCATTTTTTTTGTTTTCTCACCTTCAGATGAATTCTCAGTTGAACTTCCATTTCTAGCCATTCAAGAGGTCCGATGAGTTGGCTATTAGATTCGTTGGATAGCTCGAAGGATTCTGAGAAGATTGTTCTGGACGTGACTGGTTCGAAAAACTAATTTTAGGGAGTCAAAAGATTGGGTGCCCCTAGCTACTTGGGGCACCCAACTCCTCCAGAGTTAGAATATTTATGTGATTTCCACTTTCTTTCCTTCGTTTTCTCTACCCACTTGATCGGCAATATCAGATGATTGGAAAATCTGATGAGTACAACATTGATTTCAATGGACAGCCTACCAAAATCTGAAGAAAAGTTGTGAAGACTGCAAACCCTAAATCCACCTTCACTACCCTCAAAAGCTTGGGCACCCCTGGCTACCTGGGGCACCCATCCTTACCAGACTTAGTCATTTTTTAGGAATTTTCATTTTCAACTTTGTCCATTTTGTGTTCCTCATGATCTGCAACTGTTGATAACTAACGAATCCAATGATTTGGTTGAGATATCCAATGGAAAGCTTATAAAATTATGAAGACAATGAGCATATTTACCAACCCTAATCTTTGAATCTGGTGACTCAAAACCCTAGGTGCACCTGGCTAGTTGGGGTGCCCAAAGTTCCCAGACATAATATTTTCTGTGAATTTCATGATTTGCATTTTACTACTTCAATGGAACTTCTCTGTTTGATTTGAGATTTCAACTGACTGGTTGATTTGATGGACCTACTACTAGATTCACTACGAAGCCAAAATGATTTTGAACAAAATATTTGGAAGCATAGACCCTAACTCCAATATCTAACAACTCAAAATTATGGGTGCCCCTATCTAGCAGGGGCGCCTTTACTTTCCAATGTTAGAATTTATTTTGCATTTTTCAATTTTCTCCTCGCTCTTCGTTCCTCACTCCATGGTTGGAAAATGCTACATTCTTCTCATGCTAGAGACTAAAAAATATTCTAAGGCATGACTGGCTAGGTGCCTTGGCTGGACAGGGACGCCTAGCATCTCCAAACTTAGTCAAAATTTCACCATTTTCAAGAATTTCAAACTCCCCTCCTTCGTTCTTTGTTCCTCAAACATCATCCACCATTTCTCATTCTATGCAGTTCCTGAGACTTTGAATCTAAGACCTGGTAGTTGAGCAACCTCCATTAATGACCTCAGAGCTCCTTTTTTAGCTTCTAAAAAAGTAGAATAAACCCATTAGAGAAAAACCAATCTTTTGATGATTCTAACTGGACCACCCTGATGAGGAAGTATTTTAAGCTAATCAAAATCAGTTTGAACCCCTACAGTCAAACTTTCTATTTTTAGAAAATTTTGCTAGCATCCATTTGAGAAGAAACCTAGAAAAACCCAAAAAAAAGTTTATTTTTAGAACTTTCCTAAAATTTAGGGCCAAAAAACCAAGATTTGGATTTTGTACACAAGGTTGCTCTAAGCAGACCTAGATCATTAAATTTTGAAAATTTTGAGTTTTTAAGCACCATGCATGACATGCAAGTTTTCATTTTTCGACCTTTTGATAGTTTTTAACAAGACTTTTGACCATTTTTCTAAAATTCCTAAGTGTAGCAAAATTTTTAATTTGGGGTACAACAAGCAGCATTGCTATGCACCAACTCTTTAGGGAGGAATTTTGTACTTGATAAGGAAGGCTCTATCAATGGTGGTGGCCCCTACTATGAGCATCCACAAAGCTTCATTTAGAACTGTGGTAACCTTAGGACCATCATTTCTTGCAGAAGCAACCACAACCATTTTGTATCACTTTCAATAAGGAGAATACACCTAGATCTTTCAAGTAGCTATTGGTAGACTTCCCATCATCCATTGAGATTGAGATGGTGTCTACTCCATCTATGATGGCTTTCTCCATAGTGCTTATAATATCGCAATTTCAAATGTTTCCTGGTGAGAGAGCTAGATTTGTACCATACAAATACATCATCACACATACATGTGGTGTCATTCCCTTAGAAATGCCAAGTCCATAACCATTAACATCGATATTTGGGGTGTCTTCGCTTGTTTTAATGGAGGATACATGTGTTCCATGCCCTACATAGTCTTGTGTTGAGTTTTAATCCTTCTTTGAATTAACCTTCCTCCTTGTCATAACCAATACTTCATCACATTAATAAAAATCAAAAATATTTTTGTTGATAATCTAATAGCTATAGAGCAATCAATGATAAACTTAAAAGTATGTTGAAAAATAATAGGAGTAAGATATTGAGGAGAACATCTTGAGCATAATAAGATTTGTTTTCATATTTTATAAAAAATTAATATATAATATTTATAGTACTAGTGTATTAAAGATACCATATTTTTATGGTTTATTTAATAAATTGTAAGGTCTTATAAAATCAATTATATATAGTTTTTGAATCTATACAAAATTTTCTATCAAGAGCATTACAATTCATTATTGTTATATGTTAAGTGACATTTGATTGGGTTACAAAGAGTTCTTTAAGGATATTTTAAAGGTATGTTCTAAATAGAAATGAGTATCCCCTCAATTTTTAACTCTAAATCCAACGAACATGATTTTACTAAAATTAATTTAATATAAATTAACAATATAAATATAAAAAATTAATGCAACTTTTTTAATAGTTATTTCTATAAAAAACTATTTTCTAATAAATCCTTGTCCTCATTGTAACCAAAAAATTAATATATTTATTATATTTAATATGTGTATATATTACAAATTAACACACACACATGATTGAGTAATATGAGAAGAGAAACAAACTTAATTTTGTTAATTTAGTGGTGGATTTGACCATTAAATTAATAAACTCACAAATTGCTGTAAATCATTCTAAAAGAGAGAGGATTCATTATTTCTAACATTATCGAGTGCAATGAAACCTTTGTCGAAATTGGTTCATCCTAGAATGAACATCTAAAATCAGTAGGTACCTTCGATAAGCTATGTTTCTTTAGAGAACCTTAAAAAACATGTACTAATATGCCATAAAGCGGAATCAAACATAGTTTATTTACCACCATTAATCCTTAGAGGAAAGTTCATGCAATTTTAGATCTTGCAAGATCAACCAATTTCAACAACATGCATTAAATAGATTCAATAAATAGAATCATTAAACATGAAAGATAAAATAGGTGACATGAACACATAGATCTACATGGGGAAAACCCTTTCGGATAAAAAAACCCCACACTTCAAAAGCATAGATTCATTATATTATTCAACAAAAAAGTACACAATTACAATACAATTACAATCTCTAAGCCTTTACATGGAGATTTACATCATGTTCCATTTGGAGAAAATCCAATAGCGCAACCATCGTGAATTTAGTCTCTCACACATCTCCTCAAGAAAAACCTCATATTTATAGAGATTACAATGCACAAATATTTCCAAATGCAACACCCAAGCATGAAGATGCAACATGGAAGGTGCCAAAAAATACTACACATGCAAAATAGTAACCTTCCAATTGTCAACACATGCAAATATGTAACTACCAATTGTCACCAAACTTGCACATGCAAGACTGCACCTGCCAAAATATAACTGTACCTCCAAGGCATCTACATTCCATGCAAATTCAACATGAAAATAGAAAATTCCTTCATGCACAACTTCACCTATAAATAGTAACTTCCAACTTGACTCCTCAGAAATAGAAAATGCAAGTTGTATCTCACAAGCCAACATGGGATAATTATCACATTAAATAATTAAATAATCAATGCTAAGAAAAAACAAAGGTTGAGACACCTTCATTTTCCTAACATTCTCCCACTTTTCAAACACCTTTGAAGATTCCATGGAAGTAACATGATTTAACTGTTAAGAGTCAACTGATGAAAACACAACATCACAGTTATACATGAAACCACATGAATCTCCACATGCTCTCGTGCTCCAATAAAACACCTGTAATGACATCCAAGATGTCCACCATCTTAGGAAACAATCCTTGTCATCCTCCAATGTGCCACCTATGGAAGAAAAAGAGCAAGCCAAGGTGAATGCAATAGTCCAAAGAACATAAGCATAAGATCCTAGTGATATCAAAAGCTACAAGATACTGCCATCACTCCTCTGTTCTCACAAGCTATACAAAAGCATCAACAATATTAACTTCAAATCCCGCAACCCGAACATAATTGCGAAGTCATCCTCTAGAAAATAAGATAGAACATCAACTAGAACAACAACCAGGAAACTAACTACTCCCATCCAAATGACCAACCCACACAACTAAAAATAGCATACACAACAAGTGCTAATCCATCCAATCACCCATACCTCGAGGATAGGTATCCTCATCGACAAACTCGTGCCACCTACATAGCCAACCCATCAACTACAAATATAAGCTCCATGTGCCAACTAGTCAAAGAAGACCAAACACATCCAAGAACTCCCACTGCATGGGTAATGTTGAATATGAAAAGATCAAAGGCATATCGAGTGTACCAATCACAACACATAGAAAGTGTAGCCATGTAGTACCGAGGCTCATCGTGGGTCTAAAAAGAAAGTCATGAGGAGTCTGAATACCCTTCTTGTGAAATCAAAGGTTGAGACACCTTCATTTTCCTAAATTCACAAATTCCTTTGATCACATTACTTGTTGCAAGGAAACCCTTATTGAAATAGCAATCTCCAATAAATTCCCTATTGCAAAGCAATGTATTGAAGTCGACACCATGTTGATAAATGCCCTTCCACTTGGCAGGAAGTGGACCCATTCCATCCTCAACAAAAATTGGGCTCTTAGGCCAAATATTAGTGCCAACAACCCCAAAAATAATGTCATTGGTGTCGCCAAACTCTGAGTGTGGCCATATCCCTTACCTTTTAGAAATCCTGAGGAACTCAAATGAATGAGTTGTCTAGAGCCACATCCGTAACGAGTCTATAGGACCCATTCCCATAATAGCTTAAGATCTTTTGTATGGAGCACTAACCCACCAGTTTCCTCTTGACTTTCCACATACCGAGGAAACACTCATGGTGCCTCCAACTTTGTCGATGTCAACAATGCATTGAAGCCATGCATAATGATGCCATACGTGTACATCAACTTTCTATCCATGTCACTTCATTGCTTCACGTCGGTGATGGATAAGAGCACCGATTTTCACCAGTCATGGTGGTTGAGACATGTGGAAGGACTTTGAGATTTGTTCATGTGGACTATGTAGACATTTTTTGTCTCCTTAGAGCCTGCACAGAATACCAATATCATGGCAGCTGCTATACATTCTCTATCTCCTTCCTCGTACCTATTTACTCTTCATGGTAAAACAAGTGCACAAGAATTCACATGTAACAAGAGAAATTTGATTCATCTATCTTTAAATTCACTTTCTTTTCCTCTTATTTTTAATAAGAAAAAGGATTAGATTTTTTAGCCTTACTAAATCCGAGCCTTGCTTTTCTATGACACTTTTTTTCAGTTATTGGTTTCATGTTCATAGAATTTGATGCTCTATGTGATTGTTTTTTTAATTTTCAACCTTACTCTAGATTTATCACTATCGACTTCCGTGGGTGCAAGGAGTCAAATTTGATGGTATAAGTCTCATGTCTGCAAACCACTATTGAGTTGTCAGAAAACAAGTTTCAGCTATTTTTTAATGGTAAACTAGCTATTGTTTAATGGTAAAAGCCTCCAAAATATTAGGTAAAAACCTCCAAAATCTCACTTATCACATAAAAGCCAAATAAGTATTGATTTGACAACTCAATGGGAACATTCTATTTCATTTGCAGTATTTTTTGTCAATTTGATGATAATTTTCCTTTTTCATTTGTATTGCTTTGTGTTTTAAATCTATATGCAAATATTTCATAATCAAATAATAATTAATTTTTTTAAGGAAAAAATCTAGATTTGTCTTAGTTTATTTCATTCCATTATTTAGCACTTATTATTAATTGTTTAGTTTAGTCACATACAACTAGAATTTGCAGCACATCCATGCACAAACACGTACTAACTTATTAACATACATATAGTTTTCTATCAGTGCAATCCTTGAACCTAGGTGCAAGTGCTAGTTAAATAATTAAAAAATATTTAACCAGCACTTGCACCAGAAGGAGGTGCAATGTTTACGCCGACTGTTTTTTATATTAGTGACAGTCAAATTAAAATACATGTTTTGAGTTATATCTTACATGATGCATGTTTCAAACTTTTTGTTAGTTAGGATAATTTAATTTTAAATAATATCAAATATTTGCCTCGTAAATGCTATCTTTGTTATCTTCATTATTACATCAAAATTAAACGCATGACCACACATATCAGTATGCCTGGAAAGGTAATCTTCATTGGTTTATCAACAATAATTTAAGTTGCAATGCTCGCCATGTTCCATAATTATTAATATGATCATTATTATATCAAAATTACACGCATGACTGCACATATCAGTATGCCTAGCAAGGTAAACCTTATTGGTTTATCAACAATCATTTAAGCTGCAATGCTCTCCATTTCATTCAATTTTTTATATGGCCTGTGCACAACACCACTGCAAAGGCCTGTATTGCCTTTAAAACTTTAGCTCATAATATAAAATGCAATAAGGAAAAGTCAAATCCAAGTCAAAATATCTGAATCTTGAGAACGATCCTCCTATTGGAACAAGGCCATTGAGTTGGTTGTTAAAAAGATATCTAAAAAATTCAAGTCGTAAAAAGCAAGTTAATGATTAGTTTCTATTTTTTAATAAATGCACTTGACAAAAAAAATAATATAACTTCAAAAATCTTCCAAATTATTTATGCCACCTCCAAGAAATAACATCAAACATGATTTACAGAAGATAGAAGAATAGTTACATTTACATTCCCTCTAAAGATCAAAATCAAAGTATCTTTAAACCCATATTTAAATCAAACATTTATGATTGTTAATGTTGGCATTAACAAAGATGAAAACTTTCTAAAATAGATTTATGTGTGTTGTATTAACTTAAATTATATAGAAACTTTTATATGATATAAGAAAGATATATAGACTTACACCCTCGTTACATTGTTGTTGTCATGACAGGTGGTACAGAGCCATGTGCAGGGATCAATTATTGAATGATTTTTTAATATAATATTGGTTTCCAAATCATGGAAATAAATAAATTTTGCTGGAGGGAGCACTTCTCTTATTAGAATTAGTACCAAATTATTAGGATAGGAATGTTTGAAGATTTATAATGAGCTTGTAGATTTACTAGAAAATAAATAGTCATCATGAATAGACTACATTGGATTTGCTACATAGCTTACTCAACATTGACCCCTATTTATAGAATATGGAAAATACAGTCCGTTAAATCAATGCAAAATCAATTGGGAGGCAAGGCCAAATTACAACCTTGACAAAAACAACTTGAAATCATATTGGTGAAGACTTCGTACAGAATTAATTTGTTTATTGACAAAGTCCTACATATATTCTTATAATTTTTGAATCCTTCTCTTTAATTTATAAAAAAATCCTATTAACTGAATTGTATATAGAACAATATTTAATAAATTCTTATATTATATTAGAACAAGAAACATAATACTAAGCTACAAATAGAGCATAATATGTATCATATATCTACAGAAAGTGAAGCACCAAAATACCTTAAATTGTGTACCAATGGAAGAAAATTTCAAAGACTTTGAAGACTCCTCTGAGAGAGGAGGGAAAAGACCTACAATAAAAGGGAATTTTGAAGCATTGAAGAGGTCTTGATGCTCTGCTACTATGTAATCCTTATTCTTATCAAGGAATTGATTCGCCAGATATGTAACCTAGACCAACATTTAAAGTAGATACATTAATAACTGGAAATTATAGAAAGCACAAAACAAAATCAAACTGTAAGGGTTGAATCCAACATTTACTTACATCACCAGCATAATGAACAATAGTGAAGCTAGTTCGAGAAATTTTTGGCTTGCTGAAATGCTTGTTTTTCACAAATGTTGTGTAAAGCTTTTGTGCAAAGGTTTTGTGTGTTGATTTTTGAACCATACTGCAAAAACAGAAAAAAAAATTGTACTCAACATCCCATAATAATGCTTCCAAGGTTAATAACTACAAAAGGAACATAGAAAAGTCACATACTATCACCTCTACCATAAATTCAAAAGAAATTCAAAGTCCATTTCATCATGGTTTGATTTCTCAGAAGAAAGTTGCAATACGATTCATCAAGAATAAGTGATTTTTCATGATAAATCTATCTATATGAATTGAACTAAGACTATAATTTCAAATACATATATAATAAGCAGTCATAGAGGTAGCAGAGTCTCCATGAAGTTGCTTCTTTTGCATGTTTATTTTTTGAAACGAATACTTATTTTTCGGAGTGAAGCCCATCCCTATTAAACAAACACATCCACCATCTATAGAGCTCATTTTCCTTTTCCATTTTGTTTTGTTATTTATCACTTAAAAAGTTGGTGAGTTTGTGATTTAAACTTTGTAACCAGAGCTGAGTTTTAAAAAGCACCTGTCAAAATACTAAGATAGGTAAGTTGTAGCTAAGATGTGCTACTTAATAATAAAGTGGAATAATTGTGTTAAAATTGATAAATAAGTAAATATACAAAAAAATTAATTGCATTACATAAATAAGTAAACATATAGACATTTTAACTACTTTACATGTTATTACGTTTCAAGGCCTATGATAAGATGGAATTGTATCTCGACTTCTGTCATATCCAGTGATGCTTAATGGAGGACGTTAGAGATTTTACACATGCAATAATTCTAGGGTGCCTTTTTTCTCCCTACCATTTGTGGTTTTCAATAATTTAAATTCAACCCGTAATCTTGGTTCATTCTTGGGCTGTAGTGAAGAAAAAATAAATTTCTACATTGGATATTGCAGCATATCAGGAGAAATGCAAGAGTTCTATGTCATAGTTGTCAACCCTGTCTAGTCTCAAACTCATTTGAACAAATGTAAAATGTTATGTAAAGTTCAATAGTCAAAAGGTCAATTTTGGCCAATAAAAGTAGGGTAAATATTTACCCTTTTTTGTGGAAAATGACCTGTGTAAATTTGCTATTGATTGTTTGACCATTGAATGTGATGATGTTTAAGTAGAATGATATAATTCATGTGAATTGCTTCTCAACTCTGTTTTTTGAATTTTCATGATTTATGGAGAATAGGTTAATACTTAGAAATTTGGGACTCATTAATAAGATTTTTGCTAAACCAAATTTGTTTTAAAAAAAGAGCAATAGATTTTATTATCTTGATCAGATAGCTTATCTCTGGTCTCATATTTATTTTATTTTCCAAAAGTGAGATTTTATGATCTGAAAAGATCATTATATCACAAGCCAACCGTCAAGATGAAAATAAGGCTTTAGAATGCAAAGGGTACACTTCCATATGCACAAAAAAGACTAAAAAACTGAATACCATTAAAGTATATTATCCCTTACCATTAGGCACTCTACTAAGATGCAAAATTTGTAATTTAAGTTGAACATATGGATGGGTGGGAAAGGTTGCACGTCCCCTGAAGAAATGAAGTGGAAGCGGAAGATAAATCTCCTCTTACTATGGGTCTCAATGGCTTTAGAATGTGAAGGGTACACTTCAATATGCACAAAAATGACTGAAAAACTCAATACCATTAAATCCCATTATCCCTTTCCTTTAGGCACTCTATTGAGATTTAGAAGTTGTAATTTAAGCATTTTAACTACTTTACATGTCAGAATGCATAATTTTTTGACTAGATATAAAACTCATGAATCCACCACTTCACCAAAAGCCCTGGTGGAGGAAGAAGGTTGTTAATTATGTGCCTCTTCTGTATTGTTGAGGACACCATAAACTTAATGAGTGTTTAAGTTATTAATGAATTAATAATAATTAAAATAACTTAATTAATGTGGGTGAGAGAAAATGACGAATTTATTAAATAATTAAAAAATATTAAATATGATGGAAAATGATGAATTAATTAAATAATTAAAATTATTTAATTAATATATGAGATGGAAGCTAACAGTCAGTTTTTGGACGCTACTGTGGCTAGGGTTTTACTTGGTCTGATCCTTGAGAAAGGGGATTTGTAGGAAACACTCGGTGGTTCTTGGCTTAATGGAGACTGCAACAAAGAAAATGAACGGCGGGGAAGCAAAGCGTATTTTGGTGAACAGAAAACGCAAAAAGAGAAGGATGCGACAAAATCAGGCTCTAGTAAAGGCAACCAGGTTGAGGAAAGGGGAATCTTAACAGCGCAGAGTAGCCAAAAGGAGAGTCTTTTTGCATGCGTCTCAGGAGAAGGTGTTTTCAATAAGAGACCCAAAATGATGGGGGGTGGACCATCTCAGTTAGTAAATCCTTCAAACAAAATCTCAATAGAAAGGGGCGGACGGGATCCTAACTGACTTCCGACATTTAGATCTATCACAATGGAGATCGATGATGAGCTTGAGCAAGAAGTATTGTTTAATGAAAAAGTTTTTTTTTGAGATGGGTCTAATTGGAAGATTCAGGGGATTTTGGCCTAGTTTGATGGACCTCCATCAGTGGATTTCTCACCAGTGGATAGATGTTTTAGAAGGGTATGTCCAAATTATCCCAGGTCTAAAGGATTTTTCATTGTGGTTTTTGAAAAGAAGCAGGATAGAAACAAAGATCCTGTGTGGTTACCATTGGGAATGGGAAGAAAAATATCCATTGATGTTAAATCCATGGCATCTAGCTTGTAATCCAGCCACTGAAGTGTTTGAGAACGTTCCTATCTAGGTGAGATTGCCAAATTTCCCCTTACATTTCTAGTTTGATTCCTTCCTAGAGGTTGTAGGGAACTCTTTAGGAATTTTTTTAATGGTGGATGAAGGGTCTTCAAACCTTTTGCATTCAACCTTTTCTAGGATTTTAGTGGAAATGGACATGTCGAAGGCTCCTCCAGAGGAGATACGTTTAAATACTTTGAAAGGTTGTTGGGTGCAGCCCCTAGATTATGAAAGGTTACCTTTTAGATGTAGAGTTTTCTTTAAAACAAGTCATCTGGATACTCAATGTTCCAAATACAGAGCAACCAAATTAGCCTCCTGGTGGAAAGGTGTTGGTCACCAACACTATACGGTGGAGAAAAAGGAGGAGATTCAGCTGAGTGGTTAGGAGAAAAATAGGGTGGAAGGGGGTAAAGATGGGAAGGCAGTGGTGGAGGAAGGTAGTAGGTAGGTTCAACAAAAGAATGGTGATGCCCTGGCATAGGAAGGGTTTCCAGATGTGAACATAGTTAATGTTGTCCACAATGGAGGGGAAAAGGAATAAAATCCTAAAAATTGCGCAGCGACACCTGAATGCCGAGAAAAGAAAGGTTTGGCGAGGTCACAAGAGAAAGAGAATGGGAAGTGAAAAGCTGATGAATAGAGTCAGCAACCAATTGGAAGTTTGGATGGAGTTTCGATGAATTCTTATGACAAACCTTTAGATTGGAAAAAGGTGGAAAAAAGGGTAGAGGAGGGTTGGAAAATGGTCAAGGGGAAGAAATCTAAGAAAGGAAGGATACCTTTGCAATGGTTCTCAGGTCTCAGATGAAAAGAAGATCGAGTTAATCGTGATCAGTTAACAGATCCCTAGCAGGGCTTGTAGGTTCTGGGTTTGCTTTCTTGTGATGTCTTTGGAGCTCTTGTCTATAATGTTATTTTTCATTGTCTGTAACTCATGTATTTGAGGGTATTATGGAGTGTTGGTAGAGCTAGGGTTTTTCTAAAGGATTTTAGTGGGATTGGAAAGGTTTTTAAGTTGTTATTGAAGGGGAATCTTTTTGTAATATGTTTTTATTATTAATAAAATCACCACTGTTACCAACCCAAAAAAAATTATTTAATTAATATTGACAGAGGAATTGATGAGAATTGATGATAGATGAGACAAATTTGCATTAGTCATTTTTAGTTACGCCGAGAGGCGTATTCAACTGTAGAGGGAAGAATATTTCTTTGTAAACAAAAACCCTTTTTCAAAAATTTTGACATCCTCATTTGTTGTCACGATGGTTGTGGTGGTGTGTTGTGCTAACAATGGTGGTTAATATGTAATGTCTTTACATCTTAAAATAAATTGTGTTATAATATATTAAAGATATTCGCTTTCCAGGTGTCAGGCATAATGGCTGGAGTTTGAATAGCTAAAGAATGTTGGAATTTATTTCTCCTAAGCTTGCTCTCACATCAACCCCCAGCTTCACCTACCCGTTAGGAGCCTCCAACAGAAATTTTTGGGGTCTTCATCCCTGTAGCTCCTAATAGCCCCAAAATTTAATATGGTAGGAATTTTTGAATTCTAGAATTTACTGCAATAGGTGATTTCAAATTTTGAGAGGAATGTTGAATAGACAAAAGGAATTGAAGGCAGTTAGTTATATCAGTTGGTTGGGAAGACTCGAAAGTTGAAAGAAGTGTTCCTGAGTAGCAACAGTCTGAAGAGGAATGTTTTTGTTCTCTATGTGATTTAGAGAAGTTTGTGAATAGCAGTTTGTTTTTGTATGTGAGAAGTGATTGCTCCTGAAGAGCTCTGTGTAGCTCCTGTCAGTGAGCTCCTAGCAACCCCTAAAGTTGTATGTTTTGGTTGAGCAACTCATGAAGCTCCCAACAGTTTGTAGTTCGTAGCTTAGAGTTTATTTTCTGAGTTTTATGTTTAGTCTTTTATGTATTATCATTTCTAGCTTAGTTAATACAAAAAGGAAAATATTGCATGCCCAGATTTGTGTCTCCTGTTCTTTTTTATTTCGCATTTGTATTCCCCTGTTGTTTTGGGGAAATAGAGCAGCAACTCTGTGTTTTTTTTGTGCATTCAATTTTTTTCACATGGTATCAAAGCATTTGAGTTTTTGACATGGTATCAGAGCATTTGAGTTTTTGACATGGTATCAAAGCCATAGGCCCCATTTCTTTGTGAGTTAGGGCATTTTTTTTTCTGGGTATTAAGTTTCTTATGCAGGAGACATGGCTGGAGATGAAGGGAAGAGTTGGCAGCAGCCATTGTCCTTTAATGGACAAAACTATGAATGCTGGAAAAAGCAGCATGATCAATCAAAACAAAATGCAAATGTGGTTGATTCGAATGTGGTTGAAGGAAATCAGTCCACAACCTTCATCATGTGCAACATTGGTAAAGAAGGCAGCCCCGAAGTCTGGTATTTGGACAGCGGTTGCAACAACCACATGAGTGGTAATGAAAGTTTGTTTTCTTTTATTGATAAAAATGTTAAGTTTGAAATTAGAATGGGGAACAATGGATTAGTTCTTGTTGTGGGAAGAGGATCTATCATGATCCACACCAAGCAAGGTGAGAAGAAGGAGATACAAAATGTATTTCTTGCGCCTGGGTTAAAACATAACCTCATGAGTGTTGGATAGCTGATCCAAAATGGATATAAAGTGCTGATGGAGAAGGGTCAATGCATTATTTATGAAAAGAATGAGAGGATGAAAGTATTTGCAACAGTTCAAATGACAAAGAATTAGATGTTTTCTTTGAAGATTGAGACGTGTTTCTCATCTCAGTCTGTTGCTGCACCTCTCATGAATGGAAAATGTACAACAGTACAACAAATAGCCCTCAAGAGCACCATTCAAGATCCCTCCAAGTTATGGCATCTCAGGGATTGACATTTAGGCTATGCTAGTTTAAGTCTTTTGTCCAAGAACAAAATGATTGATGGTTTGCCAAGAATAGTAGAGCCTAATGTTAAGTGTGAGGCTTGGATTTTGGACAAGCAAAATAGGCAGCCCTTACAATTAAGCAACTCTACAAGGGCAAGAGCACCATTGGAGATGGTGCACATAGATTTGGTAGGCCCTATGCAAATCATTTCTATTGGTAAAAGCAGATTTTTTATGACCTTTATTGATGATTACAACCATAAGACATGGGTCTATTTTTTGCAACATAAATCTGAAGCTTTTGACAAGTTTTTGTTGTTTAAGGCCCAGGCTAAAAAGGAGAGAGGACACGTGATCAAGGTCATAAGGTCATATCGAGGAGGAGAGTATACCTCCAATCAGTTTGTAAATTTTTGCAAGCAAAATGGCATCAAGGAGCTAACAACCAGCTCTACTCCGTAGCAAAATGGAGTGGTTGAGAAAAAGAATAGGACCATCATGGAGATGGCAAGGAGCATGATGAAAGCAAAGGGACTCCCAACTTTGGGGAGAGGTTGTAGCAACATTTGTTTATCTAATAAATAAAAGTTCAACAAAGGTGATCCGTGACAAAATCCCTCAAGAGGCATTGACAAAACGCAAGTGGATTGTTAAGCACTTAAGAGTGTTCGGGTGTGTGGCATATGCCCACATGCCTAAAGAAAAGAGGTAGAAATTGGATGACAAGGGTGAAAAATGTATTTTCACGGGCTACAGTGAGGAGTCCAAAGCCTATAGGTTGTACAACCCGGTCACCAAGAAAATCGTCATCAGTAGGGACATGGAGTTCCTTGAAGATGAGTCATGGGACGAAGTGATAGTTTTTGATAGCTCAGAACCGCTCCTGACAGCTCCTAAAGAAGCAAAAATAGAACATGAAGTTTAGCAATTTGAGCCTGTAGTTCCTCCTGAAAGCGTCATATGAGCTCCTAAAAGCTCCCGACGAATCCTAATGGTTCCTGAAGTAGGTAGATAGTCAAGAAGACAGGCATAAACAGCCAGAAGATTAGCTCCTGAAAGCTCTGGAAGAGCTCCTGAAAGCTCCCGACAGCTCCTAAACCTACATGTTCAGCAAAGCAGCAACAATAGTGAAAGTTCAAACCCCACTCTCACCTCCCTAATGCCAAAGAAGACCAAGAGTCTAAGGGAGATCTACCAGAATGAAAGGTATGATGAAGAATTTGATGAGAGAGTGAATTTTGCGTTATTTTCTCATAGTGATCTGATTTATTTTGAGGATGTCGTGAAAGAGGAGAAATGATGTGAGGCCATGGATGAGGAGATTGATGCAATAGAGAGGAACAACACATGGGAGTTAACTAGTTTTCCTCCCAACAAACAATTTATTGGGGTGAAATAGGTCTACAAGACCAAATGCAATGTCGAAGGAAGAATAGAAAGGCATGAGGAAAGATTAGTTGTCAAGGGGTACAAATAGCGGTTTGGGAGAGATTATAATGAGACATTTTCCCCCATTGCAAGGATGGAGACTGTGCGGGCAATCACAACAATTTCATCCCAACTCAAGTGGAAGGTGTTTCAAATGGATGTGAAGTTTGTCTTCCTTAATGGAGTGTTGAAAGAGGAAGTTTATGTGGAGCAACCTTTTGGATATGAAGTTCCGGGTCAAGAAAACAAAGTGTATAGGTTGAAGAAAGCTCTTTATGGGCTGAAGCAAGCTCCATGGGCATGGTACAACAAGATTGACTCATATTTGATGAGCAATGGCTTTAACAAAAGTGATGGTGAGCCCAATATTTACATCAAGGCAGGAAATGGTAAGATTTTGATTGTTATCTTATATGTTGATGATTTAGTTTTCACTGGGGATGATGATTTCCTCATTGTTGATTTTAAAGAGGCCATGAAAAGAGAGTTTGAAATGACAGATTTAGGTCTCTTAAGATATTTTCTAGGCATAGAAGTAAAACAAATGCATGATGGTATATTTATCTCTCAAGAAAAATATGCAAATGAGATCTTGAAGAGATTTAGGATGCTTGAAAGCAAGCCTGCCCCAACACTAGAAGCCATAGGTCTAAAGTTGAGCAAGGGATTGTAGCAGCAATGTGGATCTGACCATGTTTAAAAGTTTGGTTGGAAGTTTAATGTATTTAACTACAACTAGGCCTGATATAATACACAATGTGAGTCTTATTTCTAGATTTATGGAGACTCCAAGGGACACCCATTGACAAGAGGTAAAAGAATCCTGAGGTATGTGAATGGAACCAAAGGATATGGCATTTTGTACATAGCAGCAAATGATTTTGGGTTGGTTGGATACATGGATAGTGATTGGACAGGAATTTTGGATGATAGGAAGAGCACATCGGGCTATGTGTTTCATTTGGGTTCGGGAGTCATTTCATGGGCTTCCAAGAAACAACCCATAGTTTCCCTATCTACATAAAAGGTTGAGTATATAGTAGCAAATGCAGCAGCATGTCAAACTATTTGTCTAAGAAGAATCTTGGTTGATTTGAGAGAAGAACAAAAGGATGGAACAACAATCTTTTATGACAATGTTTCATCAATAGCTTTGACAAAAATCTTGTGTTTCATGAAAGAAGTAAGAACATTGAAATCAGGTATCATTTTATCAAAGAGTTATTTGAAAATGGTGAAATTAAAATGGCATTTTGCAGGTCTGAGCAACAGCTAGCAGACATATTCACCAAGCCTTTGAGCAGAGACAACTTTGAGCGCCTAAGGAGCATATTGGGCGTTGTTGATTTGGATCAGGATTGATCTTGTTTTTTCGGCTTAGGACAAAGGGGGAGTGTTGGAATTTATTTCTCTTGAGCTTGCTCTCACATCAGCCCCCAGCTTCACCTACCCATCAGGAGCCTCCAACGACAATTTTTGGGATCTTCATCCCTACAGCTCCTGACAACCCCAAAAGTTAATATGGTAGGAATTTTTGAATTCCAGAATTTACTACGGTAGGTGATTTCAAATTTTGAGAGGGAATGTTGAATAGACAAAAGGAATTGAAGGCAGTTAGTTCTGTTAGTTGGTTGGGAAGACTCAGAAGTTGAAAGAAGTGTTCATGAGCAGCAGTAGTCTGAAGAGGAATGTTTTTGTTCTCTGTGTGATTCAGGGAAGTTTGTGAATAGCAGTAGCTATGTTTTGTTTTTGTATGTGAGCAGTGATTGCTCTTGAAGAGCTCTGTGTAGCTCTTGTCAGTGAGCTCCTAGCAGCTCCTAAAGCTCCCAGCAGTTTGTAGTTCGTAGCTTAGAGTTTATTTTCTGAGTTTTATGTTTAGTCTTTTATGTATTGTCATTTCCAACTTAGTTAATACAAAAAGGAAAATATTGCATGCCCAGATTTGTGTCTTCTGTTCTTTGTTATTCCACATTTGTATTCCCTTGTTGTTTTGGGGAAACAAAGCAGCAACTCTATGTTTTTTTTGTACATTCAAAAATTTTGACATGGTATTAGAGCATTTGAGTTTTTGACAAAGAAAATTGTTCCCACCCTGCCCTTCTGTTATAAATAATTGTGGCCAGTTAAGCATTGCAAACCATTATTGGATCTGATGGAGTGGTCAAACCGGCTCAAGAAGCCTTTGTTGCTATTTTCTAAAAATCTTTCAGTTATCTATAGAGATGATGAAGGTTATCGAGAAGCCCCTGATATCTATAATGTTTGTAGTTTCATTTGTATCCTATTGCCATTTTCATGAAAGGATCCTCTCACTATGGTTGAAAAATTGTGGACATGAGCAAAGAGAATAAAGGACACAGTGAAAGAAAGAGAGGTGGGAAGTTCAAAGAAAAAAAAGGTGATTTGGTTTAAAAAAATATAATATGCATTTTATGATTTAAGGAACTGTGGAAGACGAAGCGGTGTTATTACTTATTTAAAAAAGGGAAGAATAACATGCAATTTAATTTTTCATTTGTGTAAGTTGCGTCTGTAGTTGCATTCCAAAAAAGCGATATTTACATGTTCTTTCTTTTCTCTTTTGACACACATGGTGACACTCATATTGCTGCATGATTTGAGTTATGGTAAGATGCAAAAGATTTGTAAAAGAGATCTGAAACACATATGCAACTTTCAGAAGCAATGTTGCTACCATATTCAAGTACTTAAAATCATTTTAGGTGGCTATTCTGATAAACTTCAATGAAATTCGTCTATGTTAGAGTAAATTCAAGTAAACTTCTTTGTGCAGTTGCAAGCACCAGTTGGTCCGGTATTCTTCACTGTTGAAAATACAAGTTAAAAGTATAATGGATGTGCATGGGGCCTATCATTACCAGGACGCATATGTCTTCCAAATGCCTCGATTTTGGCTTGGTGAATAGCCAGTTCCTCACCAAGAAGAATCGATATGCTTACATGTCTCGATTTTCCACTGCCAAAGATATTGGGGATTGTGAAGCTCGATTTCGATAAGTGTTTGTATGCTACATCTATGTAACACAATGTTTTTTTAAGTTCTCATATTTTATTGAATGCTATCTCATGCACTATTTAAGATGCCTCGGCTTGAGTATTTACAGTGTGTTGTTTAAGCATTTCACACAAAACTATTCACTATCATTCTGGTTGTCACGAATCTCAGGGCTTAAATTTGATGTCAAATATCTTGTTATAATTCTTGTTAATTTCTATAACCCAACAACAGATTAATTGCACAATAAATTCACAGAAAGAAATCTAATTTATAGCAATTAATACAACTGGGTTAATTAACAACTAATAACAGCGGAAGCAAAAAATAACATTAAACCAAACACAAAAAGACAATAACACAGATATACCCAGGAAACCCCAATGCGGGGAAAAACCTGCAAATGTTGGATCTTCTATTTAGCCTAACAGCAAACTTTTCTTTCGAAAATACAATGCGAGTTTTCCACAGCAATCTTGCATTTATAGAGCCTAGCTGCTTTACTTAGCGTGCAAGGAAAGAATCTTTCCTTGCTTTCTTTGGCTTTATTTACACATAAAATCACTCTAGGATTTATCTTATCCTCACAAACTCATAAACATTCTATTAAAGAATAAAAATCTTGCTGTTGCTAAAAATCCAACTCGAATTGTTTTAAAGCATATCTAATCTTGAATTGCTTTAAAACAAATCCATATCCCACTTTTCTAGCTACAAAAATCAACACTCCCTCTTAGCGAGGAAAGTGTTCTGCACCACACCCAACTTGTCCCTGAAGAATTCAAACTTGCTTTTCATCAAGGCCTTCGTCAGGATATCTGCTATCTGTTCATCTGTAGGAATGTAATTGAGCTTCACTATCCCCTTCTCCACACAATCTCTGATGAAGTGGTACTTGATCTCAATGTGCTTAGACTTGTCATGAAACACTGGATTCTCAGAGAGTTTGATGCAACTCTGATTATCACAGTAAATGACTGTAGGATCCAACTCTTGATTAAAGAGTCCAGCTAGAAGTTTCCGAAGCCAGATAGCCTCACATGTAGCCATACTGGCTGCCATATACTCGGCTCGCTAACTCGCAACTGACTTCTTTTTCTACTGTACTAAGAGACTGCTCCGATCCCAAACGAAACTGCACAAGAAGTGCTCTTTCGATCAGCTGCACTGCCTGCCCAATCTGCATCAGTAAACCCCTTGAGCTTCACTCCATCCTGTGAACATACTTCAGCCCATAATCAACTGCGCCTCGGAGATATCTCAAAACATGCTTCGCAGCTATCCAGGCACACGTTTAGGTTCCACCATAAATTGATCGAGTGAGTTCACTGCAAAAAAAATGTCTGGCCTGGTGTTGACTAGATACATAAGAGCCTATCAATGCAGTATAAAGTCGGGTCCAAGCCTCTGATCCGAAGCATCAATCTTCTTCCAATTGGTCACAAGTGGCGTTGACATAGGCTTACAGTTTTCCATCCTGAATCGATTCAAGATATCAATTAAGTACTTCCCTTGTCCAAGGAAGATCTCTCCCTCTTTCTGCCACAACTCCAATCCCAGAAAGTAATGCATCAACCCCAAGTCCTTCATCTCAAACTCTCCTGCAAGATCTCGCTTGCAATGTGCTATGAGCTCCTCTGACCCTGTGAGAAATAGGTCATCAACATATAACAACAATATGAGAAGTTCACCCTTCACCTGAACATAGTACAGGTTCGAATCTGCCTCACTCTTAATGAAGCCCACACTCTGCAAGTAACTATCAATACGTGAATACCATTCCCTAGGAGCCTGCTTGAGTCCATACAGTGCTCTTTTCAACCTGCATACATGAGAATCCCTCTCATGTGCTTCAAACCCTTCTGGTTGCTCTATGTAAATCTCTTCCTCAATCACCCCGTTGAGGAAGGCTATCTTTACATCCATCTGATGAATCCTCCAACCCATCTGTGCTGCTATAGAAATGATAGCTCTTATGGATGAGTACCTAGCTACTGGAGCGAAAGTCTCATCATAGTCGACTCCCTCCTTCTGAGAAAACCCCTTAGCCACAAACCGAGCTTTGAACTTCTCCACACTACCATTTGCAGCATGCTTAATCTTATACAGCCATCTCGATCCCACCACAGACTTATCTTCTGGTCTTGGTACTACCTCCCACACACTGTTCTTCATGATGGAAGAATACTCTTCCACCATGGCATCTCTCCACACTTGGTGCTTGGATGCCTCCTGAAAGCTGGAAGGCTCTACTTCAATTAATTCACTCATAAGTGCCACATAATCTGAATAACATCTGGGAGCCCTTCTTTGTCTGACTGAATCTTGAGGATTACCTACATATTCTTGAGCCTCTTTTAATGTTTGCTCAGCTGCCTTGTTTCTCCTCTTCTCACTAATAGGAATCTGAGGCTGAGGAATTATTTGTTCCTCTATCTGATCATCCTGCTTGTTCTGCTCTCCAGCTTGTGTGACTGAAGCTTGAGGAATTTGTGCTACCTCAACTGTGGATGTTTGTTCCTCCTCATTCATCAAGTTACTTGACTTCTGAAGAGCCCTCTCTTCCTCAAACTTCACATCTCTGCGAACCACTGTTTTCCTGAGAGCAGGAATATAAACTCGATAAGCCTTAGAAGTTTCACTATACCCAACAAGGATACCCTTCTCTGCAGTAGGTTCCAACTTGGTTCTCTTCTCAACAGGAATGTGACAATACACAAGGCATCCAAAGATGCGAATGTGCCCCAAATCTGGTTTCTTACCAGTGAACGCCTCTTCTGGAGTCAATTTTCCCAACACTTTGTGAGGGCTCCTATTCTGCAAATACACAGCTGTGTTGCAAGCTTCTGCCCATAAGAACCAAGGCAGATCCTGATCATGAAGCATGGCCTTGGCTGCTCCAACGATAGCTCTATTCTTCCGTTCAGCAACCCCATTCTGCTGAGGGTTGTATGGAACTGTCAACTCTTTCTTGATACCTTCCTGAGCACAAAAATCTTTGAAGGCATTCGAGGTATACTCGCCTCCATTATCAGACCTCAGTATCTTGATCTTCTTCTTAGTTTGGTTCTCCACGAGAGCCTTAAACTCTTTGAACCTACTGAAGACCTCATCTTTATTCTTCATGAAATATATCCATGTCTTCCTGGAGAAATCATCAATGAAGGTAACATAATACTCATATCCATTCAAGGATGTTGTTGACATAGGTCCACACACATCTGAGTGTACGAGATCCAAAATCCCTTCGGATCTAGTGTCGCTGCTTGGAAAACTGGTCTTGGCATATTTCCCAAGAGCACAACCCTTGCACACCTCATGCTTTTCTGTCTTCATCTCAGGCAGCCCTGTCACTATTTCCTTAAGAATATTAAGTGCTCCATAGTGAAGGTGAGCCATCCTCCTGTGCCACAATTCTCCTATCCCTTTACAGCTACTAACCAATGCATGTGCTGGCTCAAACTGTAACCGAAACAAGCTGCCATGCCTGACACCAATCACTTTTGCAATCTTGGAATCTTTGGGACGAATATAGACTTTTCCCCTCTCAAAGGTACGATGTAACCCTTGTCTTCCAAGGCAGAAACTGAGATTAAATTCTTTGTCATGCCAGGGACATACAACACATCCTCCACCAACAAAGGTTTGCCAGACTCCCTCTGAAACTTGACGGTGCCAATACCAGTTGCATGGTACTTGGCATTGTCTCCGAGCTCAATATAGAAATCCAGCTTCTTCTCCTCCAACTTGGTGAAACATTCTTTGACTCCCGTCATGTGGCGAGAAGCCCCACTGTCAATATACCATACCCTGTTGGCAATTGAACTTGAGAGACAAGCAATGAGTGAAAACTCATTTTCAAATCGTGATGCAAACTCGTCCACCTCTGCTGTAGCAGCAAATTGTTTCTTTTGCTTGTCCTTATTTTTCTTATTCGGACATTGACTGGCATAGTGACCCATCTGATGGCAGCAAAAACATTTAATCTTGCTCAGATCTTTCTTCTTCCCACTCTTGGAAGAAGAACCTTCTGATTGCTCTTTATTAGACTTCTTCTTACCCTTGCTTGCAAGAGCAAGATTTTCTTCATCTTGAACCTTCTTTGTCTGATCTCCTCGATGAGCACCTTCACGGATCTCCTCCTGAATAAAATCATCCCAAAGTCTTGCCCAATCAGGTAGCCGATCTCTGCCGACAACACATTTGACAAACACTTCCCAGTGCTTTGAAAAGCCATTCAAGGCTATACGCACCAACTCATCTTCTTTAATCGTCTCTCCAACAGCAGCAAGCTCATCCCTGACCTGTGTCAGTTTGGACAAATAAGAGGTCACACTCTCACCTTTGGACATCTTGGTATTATGCAATTTGTCCTTGAGCATCATCTTACGACTCTGATAGTCACTCTGATAAAGTTTTGTGAGCGTATCCCACATCTCCTTGGCGGTGTCTTTCCCCGATAAATGAGGAATTAAATGATCTCTTACTCCATCCAGGATAATCCTCTGAGCCTTGGCCTCTTTGACTTCATGCGAATCTAAGGCAACAGGATCATTTGTTGGTGGAGTCACTTCTGTGCTAGCATAGATCCATAGCCTGTTCTCCTTGAGAACAGATGTAATCCGAACCTTCCACTGCAAGAAGTTAGATGCACCCTCGAGCCTGTCCTCGTATCGAACACTGGTTGCCATAGCTACAAAAGAACTAGAGACGAAAATCTGATGACTTTTTTTTTTCTTGAAATCTGTGTCACAAATCTTGGCTTTGTATTCAGAGTTTAGAGCTCTGATACCATGTTAATTTCTATAACCCAACAACAGATTAATTGCACAATAAATTCACAGAAAGAAATCTAATTTATAGCAATTAATACAACTGGGTTAATTAACAACTAATAACAGCGGAAGCAAAAAATAACATTAAACCAAACACAAAAAGACAATAACACAGATATACCCAGGAAACCCCAATGCGGGGAAAAACCTGCAAATGTTGGATCTTCTATTTAGCCTAACAGCAAACTTTTCTTTCGAAAATACAATGCGAGTTTTCCACAGCAATCTTGCATTTATAGAGCCTAGCTGCTTTACTTAGCGTGCAAGGAAAGAATCTTTCCTTGCTTTCTTTGGCTTTATTTACACATAAAATCACTCTAGGATTTATCTTATCCTCACAAACTCAGAAACATTCTATTAAAGAATAAAAATCTTGCTGTTGCTAAAAATCCAACTCGAATTGTTTTAAAGCATATCTAATCTTGAATTGCTTTAAAACAAATCCATATCCCACTTTTCTAGCTACAAAAATCAACAATTCCAAAATGATTGTTGCATATATAAAGAAATTTTTGATAAATTAAAAGATTATGGGACTCTCATGTGCCAGTCCTAGCAACATTGCCCATAGGGTTTACGGTGTTTGCAGTACTACCAAAATAGAGACACATAAATTGAGATAATAAAATCTATGCATTGTCTTAAAATCTGTCTAAATTTTGAAAGACAATCATCACATGAAATCACATATTTTTGGTAAACTGTAAATTTTTTGAAGGATTGCAGTTGTATATGTTGAGTTTATGACAATTGTTTTAAAAATAAAAATGAAGACAGTATGCTTTGTGAATAAGGTTGACTGTTAATTGTTGAACGATTTCTTGATTTGGTTGTGTGAATTTTTTTGCACCAACATTTCGGATCACACTTCATGATCCATCATCAAGATGAGAGAAGAGCACAAAGATAAGGTTGACTGTTGTTTTTGCTTGAACAAATATAATTATAATAGAAATGAGAATGGAAATTAGATACAAAGTATGAAGTTATGTATTGACAAGTTTATAGAAGTTATTTTTATAGCTGTGAAATAAAAAGATTATTAAATATTTTTAATAAAATATATTTTGTACAAATCTAATTTTAATATCATGTAAAAGAAGGTGAGAATCGAGAATTAATAAAATTTTAAAAATAACAATGAAGATAGTATTTACTACAAAAAAAATTATATAAGAAAAAATCTTAAAAAATCCAATTTGAATTGAGAGGTTAAAAAATAAATAGATTTCATGATTTTTATGTGTAATCAATCTTATAAGTTTTAATATTCCATGTAATTATTTAATATATATTTTTTCTCATTTTAGTAAAGCTTCATTGAAAAAGGACATTGTATGCTATATAGTGTAAATTGACTATATAATAATTACAAATAGAACTACAAGAATGTTACATGTGTATTTATTCTATAACTACAAATTAATGATACATTTATCTACATATTATTGTAATTGTTATTATGTTGTATGTTTTGTAGAAGTTGTTTTGGAGGGATCTCAAACACAAGTTTTCATATATATTTCCTCAATTGAGTTGGATTTTATAAACATCAACATCATATGCCACTAACTTATGTTTTTTACATGTTTGGGCCATTTATTAAGGTTATAGGACCTTCTTCAACATATTTTCCCACAAAATTTAAAGATAACCGCCATCATGCCATCTATTGCTAGAAATGTCAACATTTTATAAGGTTACAATTATGAGCCTTCCATTAGAAGATGTGTCATTATAACCACTTTCTATAAGTAATATATTTACTAATTACAATTATATTATGATATATTTTCCATTTTACATATCCATGCACATCTTGGGTATGGGTCACATGTAAGGAATCCAACTTGATGTTCATTTATTTCAATTTATTAATCCAAACTCTAATATTTGACTTTGAAACTAGAATATCTATCTTTAAAAAATTAATGTAGTTTAAAATTACATTTTCACTTAGTTTTGTCATATAATTTAAAAAGAAAATTTTACATAACATTATTATTATTTATGTATTTATTATTATTTAAATTGAGTTATGATTATGATTAGGATTGACTAGGGTTAGGGTTGAATTAGAATTCTAAGATAAAGCTTGGAGTTAGGGATAGGGTGATTAGGGTTTAATTAAGGTTGTGGTTAGGCATGAATTAGGATTATGGTTGAATTAAGGATGGGGTTAGGTTTATGGATCAATTAGGATTAGGGTTCAAAAGAGTTCAATTAGATTTAAATTATGGTTAAGATTATATGTTAAGGTTAGGGGTCTTGATAAGGTTTAATTAGCATTAGGATTAGGGTGGGGTTCAATTACATTTACGGTTATAGGATAAAATTTAGAATCCAAATTATAAATAGGGTTAAGGTTATGGTTAAAAATATAATTAGGGTTATAGTTATGGATAAGGTTAGAAAGAGGAAAAGGATTTGGGTTAGAATTTAATTAGGGTTAGGGTTAGGTTTAATATTAAGACTATAATTTAATTATGATTAGGGTTAAATTAGGGTTATAGTTATGGTTTGTGTTATAGGCTAAATAGCTTAGGATTCAAGTTACAGTTAAAGTTGGGGTTTGGTTTAGGATTACAATTCAATTGAGACTCAAGAGAGGGTTCAATGAGGCTTAGGCTTAGGGTTCAACTAGGGTTAGTGTTAGCGTTAGTGTTAGTGTTAGGGTTAGCCCATTCAATTAGGGTTTAAGGTTATGGTTGGAATTTAGTTATGGTTACAATTAAGATTAGGGTATAATTAGGGTTAGGGTTATAAATAGGGTTCTACAATAAAACTTAGGGTGTACATTAGGGTTAGTATTAAATGTTATGGTTATGATTCAACTAGGGTTCAAGGTTTGTAGTGCCTCACTGATTTGGGTTGATTTGGGTTGTTTGATTTATGCGTTTGGTTGTTTAATTTAAAATTGTTCAATAATAATTTTTTATGTAGTGATTCATTAAAGTAAACCACCAAACAAAAGACATATAATTGATTCATAAATAAATATAAATATAAATGTACATAATAAAATAAATAGATAATAATAGATAATAATATAATAAATCATATTACAAATAATAAATGATAAAATTAATCAAAATGTAATTATTATGTGAAGATTTATTTATAGGGACGACAAGTAATGTTTTTGTAACCGCTCTCGAGAGGAAAATGAATAATGGGTAATTTGAGCTTTTGTAGTTAAAAAAAATAAAAAAAAATTGAATAAGTCAGGTTGATTCGGTTACAAAACTATGGCAAACTGCAGAACATGCAAAATAAATTATAACTATAATTAGTGTTTGAAACAGACAACCGAGAAGAGTGGAGAAATTAGTGGTAGAGCAGTTGCATGTGCCTCCTCTTTTTCAGATACCATGCAATTGCTATTTTGAAATGGAGGTTACCCAAAAACTCAGAGCTCACTCTTATTTTACCAGCTCATAGTTGGAACCAAAAAGGGGGGTTGCCCAACGCAAAAAGTTGGGGGTAGTAAGGCCTCCGTAAACAAGGTTTGGAAAAAGGAAATAATGGCGGTGGGCAGAAGAGCAGGGGTGGATAGGTTAGTAAACTATTTATGCATCTGCGAGGGAGTATGCCTTCATCTCTAGGTATTTGTGAAGCTATGTTGAAGAAATTCGAAGGTGAGACGGCAACATTTCAAAAGAGTCTCGGAGATAATACGCATGGTCATGAAAGGAAAGGGAGAGAGAATAGTCCAATGTCGCCTCCCTCAGCCGTCACTGGTATGATGAAATTGACACAAAGCGGGACCGAGTGCACCCACCCATCTACGTTTCGTAGAATTCTAGGCATGTATATCGATCGCCTTGCATGCTTATTCTGAGTTTCGCAGTACCCTTAATATCTCTCTTAAACATATCATTCTTTAAACCGTGTACATCTTTCAAGAAATCTCACAAATCTCGAATGCATACATTGTTTAGAATTTGCCTGCGCTTAGACTTTGAGCACTATATTGTAAATTCTTTTATCTGGTTATACAAATTCAAGATCTCGTTGAATCACTCTTGTTATAGAAGTCCAGGGCTAAAACTAAATCTCGTTAATCATGATAAATACTTTTGGAAATCATGGATTAAATAAAACAAAGGAGAATAGCGCATTGTATTAGGTAATATGAACTCTGAATTTAGTTTCATGATTTTTATGAAGTGACTGTCCAGTTCCCATTTTTCTGAGTGCGTATAATGTCTTGAGACGTGTTTAGGTATGCTTCATTAATTTGAAGATTTTGAGAGCCTTTCTGCAAAATCTATTTGGGGATTAATCTGCAAGCTCTTAGTCTTAACCTTTTTATTTCCCTTCCGGCCGCGCACATGCCCATTTGCCTTTGCTTGTGATGGCCTCGGTTGTAGAACTTGGTTCCTTTATCCGTTGCATACATGGTAGCTTCTATGACCTTCTAACAACTCCATTTTGGGCCTTTCCTGCCATCGTGGCAGCCTTTTGATCAATTTTCTTGTCATGAAATTCTTGTGTTTGGTCTATGTTTCCCATTTGTTGTATTCACGCCTCCAGAGATGACTACTCTTTCCGGCATTCTATGGAACAGGTTATGTGCTTGTCTTTGCCTCCATATTTTTCTTACTTGCCGACCATGGTGGCCTGTTCCAACGTTTCCATTTTGGCACGGGCAGGGTGGATACTGTCGATGGTTAAGGAAGTTGTCTTTACACCTGCCAATTGCATTTGCTGGAAAGTACTAAGCCATCCTGCGCATATCCTGTAATTGTCCCAATCCATGAGACCGCATTTGTTTGAGGCATTCTGTCAAATAGTTCATGTGCCTTGTCTATGCTTCTGCATTTTTTTGCTGATAATGCTCTGGAATTCGTCTTTACACCTGCATATTGCATTTGCCTCAGTTTCTTAAGCCTTTTCAACAAATCCATGATATGCGCATATCCTTCAATCATGGTACTCCATGAGTCCACATTTCTTTGTGTCAGCCTGTAACTGTGCACAGGCTTGGTCTATGCTTATACATTTTGCATGCATGTCAACCAAGTTAGTTTCAATTGCTAGATCTGACGAATTCCTCTTTGTTATGCTTCGTTGGTTTAGTTTTTGGCATTGGATATTTCTAAGGAGGATTCTTATTACATTCTATGTCCTATTTATACCCTGCATTCGAATATATCAATGCACATAATAGATGGCTGAGTGCTTGGAATTTTTTGAATGTGTTATCCTTTTCCTTGCGTATCACCTTGATACTAGAGATTGTGATTTCCATTTGATTCATTGGGTTTGCCTGTTTCATCATCTGTATCCTTTGCAAGAACGTTATCCCTGTTTTAAATGATTCATTTTCTTTCTCTTCCTCAGGGTTAAGTAAAAGTAATAAATCTGGATATACCCTGTTGTCTTCATTGCCAAGTCAATTTCCCTGCCTCTGCATAGATCTCCCATGTTCGTGGATGTGATCCGTCTCCATACTCTTTGAATCTCACCACACCTGTCCGCTCCTGCACAAGATGTTTTAGAGTAGAACATAAGTTGCAGTATTTTAGGATCTAACTATAGGGTTGCTGGAAATGCTCTGCCTGTACTCATATTCGATCCACATTTTCACATGACAGAATTCCCTGCTGTAATGCTTTGACGGATGTCCCCTCATTATTACTGATATCTGCTCATCAGAATAGTGCGAGCCTATTTAGATTGTTTCACTTAGCATCACCAATAATCACCACAAGAACACCGTCCCTGCTTAAAAGGATAAAAGATTCGCCTCTCCCAGCTGATTTCCCTTTGCATCTTGGCAGACTTGGAGCTCGATGTTATTTGAGTCGCTTGTATTATATTTATAGAAGGCATTTGATATGTATAGATTAATAACTCTAAAGTAATTTGCCTTTCGAATTTAAATAAACCTGAATATATATATATATATATATATATATATATATGAATATTTATATTTATGTTTATGTGGGTATATATATGGATGTTTGTATGTATGTAAATACAATGTGGCTGTAATTAAAGGATAATTATTATGATATTTATTTATATTTATTAATATTAGTTATCATGATTGTAAGTGAAAGGATATGTTAATGTTAGTGTCTCATGGGTAATTCGTAAAATGGATATGATGTTAGAGTATCTAAACTAAAGGTGTTATGTTTATGTTTGTTACTCATTCTATTAAATTTGAGGAAGTGTAATTAATTAGTTATGTTTGATATTTCATTATATATATATATATATAGTATTATTAATACAAATGGTATGTAGAAAGAAATGTTATTTGATTAAACAATCTATATTGGGAATTTGATTAGATGGGTATGTTTTATAATGGACATTTATATTGTTAAATTAAGGGTAGGGATAATCTTGTAATGAGGAGATTTAAACACATATCAAGATAATGGGAAGCTAAAAGGGGTATAATATCTCTAAATAATCTTATTTGAAGAAGTTAAATAGGATAATTAAGTTAGTAGTTGAGGAGCCTTGATTTCAAGCTTGATGTGGCAGTTGAACTAGAATATGGTAAAGTTAGTGATAGAGCTTGGAAATTTACGGTCTTAATTTTGGAATCACCCCTCTATTCTTTTGAAAAGCCATAATTTTCTATGTCTCTACATTAAATTAGTTTTAAAGTTAGTTGGTATTACCTTTATAAAACTTATACTTATAATTCGCTCCTTTTATTAAGTTTTCAAGACATTTAAATTATTAAATTGCTTACATGCTATTTACATAAGAATTGGAGTAAAATTAAATTGGCATTTGAATTGTCTATAATGTATAATTAATTGAAAATAGATCATTTGATGATAGCATGATTGAGAATAGATATTGAATTAAATTAATTAGAGAGGTATGAGTCTAATATCGGTAAGGTTATATGTGTGTATAGAGGAAATTTATTTAGTGGTTTTTTTTTTTGTAAGGAAATGAGATTGCATTCAAAAGTAGGGTGCCAAGATATTTAACTTATCGAAGATGACTGTTTTGTCAATGAAATCGATAACCTTAGGATAGCTAATTGAGGATACGAACTAATGATCGAACATAATGGATAAGCCAAGAGAATGTTGTGTATGTGAAGTATTTTCCTTTATGGTTATAGTGCCTGACTGATTGTGTTAGTTATGTGGTTGATTTTCTTATCGATTATGGTGGTTGAGTTGGTAATGAGTTCATTTTGGGCTAATGCTTAATAGAGTGAATCGTTAGTGCCAATTGGTTATTGAGAATTTAATTTCGTGTTGAATTTGCATCGAGTTGATTGTATCAATTTTGATTACCTCTCGGTGATGTTACCACTCATTATTCTACATTTGTTGACTCGTAAATGGTGGGTTGAAAATAGATCTTGAGATCTTGTTATTGTTGTTTTTCCTTGGATGGGGAAACCCTTGTGATGGTATTTTGAGAGTCTTCCAGAGGTTAAAGTGGATATTATTTTTTTACTGGAAAGGGTTGGTAAGGAGGCCAGCGACCTAGGAGGGTCTGCCTTGGATAACCCATATCAAGCCTAAAGTGTTTATTTGAGTTTAATGTTGTTTCACCTGTAATTGGGTGGCTCCATGATTTTGTTATACTGATGATAGTTGATCTTTACACTTAGATTTTGTTTATGTGGGTTTGAGCCTTGCACTTGAATGTGGTTTTCGTTGCTCTGAAGTTCTAGCGTGAGATGGTGCATGCCTCACTTGGTGTAGTTATTTCATTGATTTGGTCTCTTGTACAAATTGGCTTACCGTTTATGATTTTGAGATATTGTTGTTAGTTGGGGGAGTGGCTCTCAATAGGGGTCGGTTCCCAAAGTGGCTAATTCAGGATAACCCATTGTGAGTTTAATCAAGTGATAACTTAATTAATTAATTAGGGGGTTTGGGTAGCTTCACATATTAATTCAGATAATGCAGCCTCACTCATGGGCCCAAGTGCTCGTTTAGGCTTGGGATGAATGGGAAGGCATGGAATGGCAAGATCAACTATCTTGCCTCTGCATAGTAATTTTGCAAGGTATGTTGATCCCGCATAGCGAGCATGGGGGGCCAGTGGTCGGTAGAGGTTACCAGGATAACCCAGGATGGGGGCTGACAGCCTAGGAAGGTTACGCCAGGATAACCCGTGGCTACCTATGCAATGATACTCCATCCTTTAACAACCTTGTATGTTGTTGTTCCCTTCTTGTTGTTGTTCTTGAGCCTCTGGAAGTAGTTGTTGGAATGTGTATGTTGTCTTGTGTTAGTTATTTCTTATGATGGATAAATCTTGTATTGGTTGGTCCTTGTGTTGAAGGTTACCTTATGTGATTGTTGATCTTATTGTGAAGTCTTGTTATCCTTGTTTCGTTTGATGGTTTTGTTGGGGGTCTTCTTGTCATCTCTTAGCACGGGGGGTGGACCTTAGGGTCCACATGGTCGGGTGGAACGTGCTATGCACCCCATTGGGTCCCCAGCTGAAGATCGCGATGTGTTGTATTATACCTTTGCAAAGACTTCTAAGTTGTACCAGAGTTGGATCCAACCTTGCAACTTTGCATTCCTTCATTTCATTGTATCATTTCATGATATTGTACCTTTCCCATTCATGTCGAAAAGCAACATTGTAATATTGTAATCCTTGAGTAATGTATCTTCATGTTTTTAATGTAATGACTATGTTCATGTTATTTATCTTTCATGTGATGTTGATACGAAAAGTAATGCAGTCATGTAACCCCAAGGGATTTGTTATATGTATAGTTTCATTTCATGAGATGTATGTTATTATTATGTTGCATATTTTTTACTTTTAAAAAAAAATTGTGCCATTATTGTTAGATGTATTAGTTTTCCTTTGGGGTTGTGTGGCGGGGCATTACAGGTTAGGGTTGGATTAGGGTTATAGTTATGGTTTGTGTTATAGGATAAATAGCTTAGGATTCAAGTTACAGTTAAGGTTGGGGTTTGGTTTAGGATTACAATTCAATTGGCATTCAGGATAGGGTTCGATGAGGCTTAGGCTTAGGGTTCAACTAGGGTAAATGTTAGTGTTAGTGTTAGTGTTAGGGTTAGCTTGTTCAATTAGGGTTTAAGGTTAGGGTTAGAATTTAGTTAGGGTTACGATTAAGATTAGGTTACAATTAGGGTCCTATAATAAAACTTAGGGTGTAGATTAGGGTTAGTATTAAGTGTTATGATTAGGGTTCAAGGTTAGGGTTAGGGTTAGGTATTGTTAGGGTTAAATTAAGGTTCAATTAGCTCTAATTATATATCTAACCCTAAACATAACCCTATTTCTAAAATTAACACTAATACTAACCCGAATTAAACCATAACCCTAATCCTTGTACTAGCCCTTACCCCAGTTGAACCCTAACACTAATCCAAAGCTTTATGATAGAACCTTAACCCTTACCCTAACCCTAACCTAATTGTACCCTAATTAAATTGCAATACTAACCCTAGTTTAACACTATACCTAATTCTAATTGAATCTTAACCCTACACGAGTTGTAACAGTAATAAAACCCTAAACTTATTTGAACTAGGGTTAGTGTTGTGGGGTTCAATTATGTTTAGGATTATAGTTAAGATGTAATATTGTCAGGGTCAAGGTTAATATCATGGTTAGGGTTCAATTAGGGTTAGGATTAGAGTTTAATTAGGGTTAGTGTTCACTTAGGATTAGGGTTATGGCTAGGGTTCAATTAGGGTTAATGTTCACTTAGTGTTACGATTATGGTTAGGGTTCAATTAGGGTTAGGTTTAGGGTTCAAATAGGGTTAGGGTTAGTGTTCACTTAGAGTTAGGGAAAGGTTAAGGTTAGGGTTATTATTCAATTACAAATAGGGTTCAATTATAGATAAGGCACAATTATGGTTACGATTAGGGTTAGGGTTCAAATAGATTTAAGATTGAACTAGGGCTTTATATACAATTCAATTAGGGTTACTATTAGGTTAGGATTACAATTCATACAGGGTTCAATTATGGTTACTATTAGGCTTAGGGTTATGACTCAATTATATAATTAAACAAGTGTTGAATTACAATTAGTGTTATGGTTCTTCGATAAAACTTGGGGTTATGACTATGGTTAGTGTTATTAATGTCATATTATAATTAAGGTTCTCGGAGAAAGAGTGGGGTTACACTTATATAATTAGGGTTAGAGTTAGGATGAAGGTTGTAGTTTGGGTTAGAATTAGCATTTACATTAAGGTTAACCCTATGATTAAAATTATGGTTATAATTTTATATCTAACCCTAATATTAACATTAATTCTAAAACTAACACTAATTCTAATTGTAACCCCAATGAAATATGCCGAGAGATATCCTTCTTGAGGCACCTATTTTAAATGCATTTTGTTTTTGTTGCCGGAGGTTTTTCAAGGGATATAGATATTATTGTGTTAGTGGCTCAGGCAACAAGGGACATAGATGCTGGCAGGACAAGGTGCTTGGATTCAGTAAGGCACAAACAACTTGCATGGTGGAAGAATTTGTCCAGGGCTGAAGGCTTGGACCATTGGGGTGTAGCAGAATTATAAGTTTGAGCAATCAACTGTAGACAGTTGGTTTATATATAATGCAAATAGTATGTAGCCTCTCTTCTTTTTGGGTTCTATTTTCTCCTATCAGATGTAAGGTTCATATTGTTATAGTTTCATGGCTCTTTATGTAGGATTAGTATAGGTAGTATATGTTAGATACTTTTTAAGCTTTCTATTGCTGCACCTGATAAGGCTATTGATGTAGTTTGTTATAGTTTTCGTTGTATACTTTCATTGGGAAGGGGCCCTATAAAACCCCTGCAATCTTAAAAATAAAGATAACATTCATAATTAATTATAATCATTTTAAGATAATTAAAAATCATTATTGAATATAATTAAACACAAGTCTATTCACTTCCAATAAATATAGATTCTCAAGTTACTTTAAGTAATTCAAACCAATATCAAATTGTTCTCTTCCTTTTTCTTGTGGAATAAACCCTTCTGCCATTTACAAATATATCATATAATCCTATTGTATATCTGTTTCAAATTTACAAAGAGACCAAAATGATATGTGTATATCCTCTGGAAAGAAGATAATCATAGCTTAAGTTGAGCTTCTTCATGGTGGAGTCCTTTGCATTTTCTATCTCTTTTAACTGTTGCAGTTTTAACTCCCACTCCCAGAACATTCAAATATCTTTTGCCCTTCAACTTATCATGTATCAATTGTGCTACTCGGAAATAACGGTCTTCAGAGCTCAAACATGTTTGTGTTTGCATTGGAGATAAAGTGAGTGGTAGCTTTAGGAAGTTTTTGACATCCCATAAGATTTTTTATCATTTATGTATCCTAAACATTAAGCAATTTTCCTCCACTGGTATTAAATGTTACTCTATTATTTAACTATAGGAAATGATAGATTGATATAAATCATTACCTTGTGATGTTAAGTTTTTGGACAGATTATTTTGGAAGCAACTTCAATATTGACACACATTGGCTGAAATAATGTCTTAGTGAATAAACATTGGGGAACTTTTGTCTTGATTGACATGTCAAGAACCTTGAATTAATATTCGTCTTGTGAAGATAAAGTTTGTGGGTAGTATTTTTTTGGGATTGTCTTTTCAAAATAAATTGCAAATCAAATGATTTAGTGTCTTTAATTTAGAGTGCTTCTTCAAAAATTGCATTTGATCATTTCTTTAGGTTGTGATTTAGAATTTTTGTGATTAGAGATTTTAAATAATATATGGAGTATTGATACTTGGATTTAATACTAGTCTCATCCGTGAATGAATATTTTATAATTAATTCACCAATGCCTAGTACAAAGTTAAATGTTAAATTTTGGCAAGATTTCTAATTGGGACTCAAGATAGGGTGTATTACAATTAGAATTAGTATTTCAATTCTATTTGAAAATTTTAAAGCAATTAATGGTTTATAATTTATTTTTTTTAAACCCTTACAAAATGAAGTTTTTTTGGTATAATTATTAAATTTTATTTCTAAATTTTAAAATAAGTTTAGAAGTTATATATGTTGGTATAATTTTATTTTATTTTTCCTTCACTGATATAACTTTTAAATTTAATAGTAGATTATTCTATTTTTCAAAATAATATTTAAAATAGTTTGAATGAATAACATACTCAAACAATTATATCTTTGATAACTTAAAAATAAAAAAATATCTTAAATATTAAAAAATATTCAAAATCTTTTTGAAACGAGATATCTTTTGAGATTTTTTTATATAATAATAATTATTTATAAAAATAAGATATAAAAATAATATGTTTTACTTCACATAAAAAAAGGTTTCTAAAATTTAGAAAATTAAGTATGAAAGAACTTTCTTAAATTCAGTATAGCATATAAAAGTAAATTTCTAAATTAATATACTTAAAATTAAAAAGGAAATAATAAAATAGAAATAAAATTATTAAGAAATGAAAAATAATTATAATTTTTTAAATTCTAAATAAATTTATTTAGAATTAGAAAATTAGAAAATTAAATAAAAAATAAATATCCTAAATTCATTATTACACATAAAAATTTGTTTCTTAATTAACTTATTTAAAACATAAAGATTATTCAATTTTTTTTGAAAAATTGATAACATTTGAAAAAGAAAAAATCATTAATATTTTAAATATTAATAGGCACCTCGAGAAGGATAACTCTTGGCGTATTTTATATATATTAATATTTAATATATGTATGCTAGTTAGTTGTCTACAATGATAATAGGTTCTCTCAAAAGAGAGATATGAGAATATTGTGAGGAGGTTGGAATCCCCATTAGACAAGTAAAGTAAATACGTGAAAGGTGAATTCATTAACACTTTCATGATATCTCATTTACATTGGGCCAAATGTAAAGGAAATAAAAGGGACAAGATTAAATTGAATATGGGATATGAAGGCATTAATGACATTAGAAAATGAGTGAATGGAACTAGTAAGTAAGGTACTGTTGTACCCAAAATAAAAATTTTGCTTCATTAACGCATTTTGATAAAAATGGTCAAAATCTTGTAAAATTGTCGTCAAAAGTAAAAAAAGGTCAAAATGTCTAAAAATAGTAATTGTCTATTTTTAGAAATTTATGAAAAACAAATGGACCATAGGTTTTTTCTGGGTTTATTGTCAAGAGGATACTTGCAAAATTTTGAAAATTTTGAAATTAGGGTTTCAAGCCCCTATTTTTTGAAAAACCTTAAAATATGATCTTTCTAGAAATGGCTCAAAATAATTTTGATTGGTTAATCTTTCGTCACGATCACACTGGTCCAGTCAAAATCATGAAAAAGGAATTTTTGCTGTGGTGGGTCTATTTTGCTTTTTCAGAAGAAAAGTTAGGACCTCTGAGGTCATAAATGGAGGATGGCCAAATACTAGGTGGAAAAATCTAAGTTTTAAACACAACACAAAATAATCTATGGTGAAAGATGCTCGAAAAATGGTGAACGACAGAGGGGAATCTGAAAAGTTGAAAACTACAAAAAATAAACTAAGTTTGGAAAAGATGCACACCTTGTTTCAAGGGAGATGCTTGGAAGTCAATGCCTTGGCCAAATTTTCAAATGTTCATGCACATGAAATGATGAAAGCAATCACAATGGTGAACGCGATCGTGTCGTCAACAACGCAGTCAATGCAGTCGACAACATGGTGAACGCGAAGCACGAGGAGAAAATTATTGAAAAATAACTAACTCTAGAGCCAAAAGTACCCCTGCAGGCTGGGGTGCCCATGAATTCAAAGGCTCAAATGCAGTATCTAGGGTTTGTAGTTTTGGGGTTCCTCTTTAGAATTCTTCTAGCTTCACGATCAATCCAACATCTAGTTCACGGGATCAGTCAAATTCCCAGAAACGAAGATCAAGCGAGAAATGTTGAAAGCTGAGAAATCCAAAATTGATGAAGTCTTAGAGCATAAAAGTGCCCTTGCAAGCCAGGGGTGCCCAAAATTTTGAAGCATCAGTTTAAGTTTTTAGCTTTCATGACCTCCAACAAGACCATTGAAAATCATTGAAAAATAACTAACTTTGAAGCCAAAAGCACCCCTGTAGGCCAAGGGTGCCCATGAATTCAAAGGCTCAAATGCAATATCTAGGGTTTGTAGCTTTGGGGGTCCTCTTCAAAATTCTTCCAACTTCACAATCAATCCAACAATAGTTCATGGGATCAATCAAATTCCCGAAAATGAAGATCAAGCGAGAAATGTTGAAAGCCAAGAAACTCAAAATTGATGAAGTCTTAGAGCATAAAAGCACCCCTGTAAACCAAGGGTGCCTAGAATTTTGAAGCATCAATTTCAATTTTTAGCTTCGTGACCTCCAACAGGACATCCTTAGTTTCAGTCCAACTCCACAGTGAATCCATCTGCCAACTCAAAAGACTTGTCGAATGTCGGCAAGTGAAGATCAAACAGACACCAAAAATGAAGGAAAAGTAAAAAACATGAAAATTGACTAAGTATAGAATAAAAAGCACCCCTACTAGCCAAGGGCTCCCAACTTTTTGAAGCCTCATATGCAACTTTCAGGTTTCAAAACTCCCAAGAAGTCCTTCTTAGTTATGATCAAGCTTCATGATGAGTCCATCAGCAGATTCATCAGAGCAATCAAATGTCTAGCAATGAAGACCAAACTGGAGAATTTCGTTAAGAGCTGCAAAGTGAAAATTGTATCTCAAAAGCCCAAAACCACCCCTGCAGGCCAGGGGCACCTAGAAATTTGAGCCCTTAGAATCAACTTTCAGGATTTTTTGAACTAGTCATCCTTTCCCGAATCCTTAAGGCTTTCCATTGGATATCTTAGCCTGATCACATGATTCATCAATCGTTGGGAATTGTTGATCGAAGCACGGGAGGCAAATTGGGGGAGTTGAAAATCATTGAAAATTTGGTTAACATTGGCAAACAAAAGCACCTTATCTCAAGAAGGCGCCCAAGAATTCAAGCCACCAAAACCAATTTTTAGGATTTGCAGCTTCCAAGAACATCTTCTCAGATTTGATCATGCTCCACAGTGAATCTATTAACCAAACCTCAGGATCAATCATCTACGTTTGGAATCAAGGATCGAATGGAGATAGTTTATCAAGGAAAATTTGAAAAATTTCAAAAAAATATTCTAACACTGTCAAACCTTGGACGCCTAATCTTAGAGTGGTGCCCAAGTCAACCTAATTTCACAATTTCTGAAGAATGTTACATGCCTTAGACACCCAAAATTTTGGGGATTCTTCCAGTTAACAACTAATTTCACGGGATGACTCCTTAAATCAGGGTTTCCACAAGTTAACTAATGCTTCTACCTCTGAAGTCTTCTTATGAAGCATTTAGACATCCTTTTTCATTATTCTTACAGGTTGACTTCAAACGCCAAACACAAAAATTTTTTCTCTACAACATTTGAAAGATCAAATGGAGGGGGTTTCAACGTTCTTCATATTTTCAAGATCAGGTTGCAAAAAAGAATATCTTTTCACAAGGCGTTTTTCCAAGGCATCTTTTTTCAGAAACAATAGTTCATAGTTTTCAACTTTTGACAATCTAGGTTATCTTCTTTTTCAATCTTCTCCAAGATTGGAAAAAATTTCCATAGCTTCTTCATCTTCCTCTGTCTTAGGGTTTCTCACATGTTCAACAAAAATAAAAAAATTCAGAAATTTGACCAACTAGGTTTGATCAACACAAAATTGGCCACAAAACCCACGTCCCATATTTAAAAAAAAAAATTGCCCTGCTGTCTCTATTTTTTTAGGGTTTCTAAAAAAAACATCTTTTTCAAAAACTGACATTCTAGGTCTACTCAACACACAGGTGCCTACAAAACCCATGTGTCAGAATTTTTCCAAAAAAAATTGCCATGTAGCTTCTACCTCTGAGGGGTTCTTGCATGTTCATGAAAAAGTCATTTTTTCAAAAATCTGACATTCTAGGTTCATTCAAAAAGATATTCTCAACAAAACCCACACGTTAGAATTTTTTTATAAAAATTGCCTCTTGGTGAAGCTATTTTTAGCCTTTGTGAAAAAGTTGTTCAAGCATAGTCGTGTGCATAGTCATTCTTCCAGATTTTCAGTATGTAGTTCTCTCAAATTGAATTCAAGACCAAATCAGTCTTGATTCATGATTTCTTGAGAACACTCAACATTGACTTACTTCAAGTGCATCTAGTAGTTGATTTGGACACCTTGATAGGCGCAAACAACATCACAATCCAAAACCTTGAACAATCCAGGTTACTTGAGGCAGCCTCTTTCCCCATCTCGGCACAAAACATTGAGTTTGTAATTACTTGTGTCAAGCATTACAACCCCACTTCATAGGAAATCCAGTCAATAGATGGGCGAACAATTTGTAGCCTCAAGCCGAGGGACATTGAGAGGTACTTTGCTATTCCGCCATGTGCAAACAACTTGATGGTGTCAATGGAAGAATGTGAAAAGGCGTTTAACATGCAAAAGGAACTGTGCCGGAAAAGGATGGCACAAAGGTGGCTCAAAGAAAAGTGAAACAATTTGCCAAAGAATATTGGATGCAGTGAATTCAAGGATGAGTATGCAATCATGATTACTCTACTCAACAGAGTCACGAGTCAAGCAGAAGCACACAAGTTTTAGCCATGGATGTCCTACATCATGTCTCAACTTGTCAACAACAAAGAATACTACGACTGGCCTGCTTTGATTAGAGACACTCTTCACAGCCAAATGACAGGGTTCGTCAAGGCCCATGAATTCCATATGAATTTATACCTTGTATATCTTATAGTGTTTCAAGGCAAGTTTAGAGGGTTGAACGTTGTTGGAACTATGGGTGTGCAGTGAGTTTGTGAGCATTTCCCGTAGTTAGAATTTTCACAATTAGAATGACACTTCAAGAGGGTAAATGACCTTTTTCTGATGCACACAGTGAGGGATCTTGACCATGGGTTACATACACTTTTCAATAGAGGCCAGATTGGCAATGGTGGATTGAGCCAATTGGTTTATCCAATTCCCCACATTCTCCTACATTTGCGTATATGGTTTCTTAAGCAGTCTAGCCATGCTATCTTGATACCAATCAGATAAGGTAGTTTTCAT
>VDFB02155583.1:0-26237 GCA_007258455.2 Sequoia sempervirens
TGCCCATTAATTATTCTTGTTTAGGAATCGCTGCCAATTAATATTGATCATAATGGATAGTTGGCCCTTATTTCCTTCGCCCAGGCTTAAAGGCAATGCTTGGAGTTTTAAAGTGTTGAGATTGTTTGGTGAGAGTCATGTCTTCATGGTGGGGGCATGACACTCAATCTCATTATTGTAATTTTACATATATTTAATCCTAAAATTGATTACACTATCAATCATTCTTTTAGCTATCAAACTGAATTGAGAAACAATTGAAATTCTTTTAGTCTTTGCATAATGAAATACTAATTTTTTATTGTTCGAGACTTCACAAAATAATTAATCACCATTCCCCATAGCCTCCCTCCCATTAAAAAAGATAACACCTTCCAACCTAATCATTCAATGAATAGCAATACAAGTGCTCTTTGTATGTTAAAAATTTCTATGATTTAAGCAAATAAACATAAACTTTTTGATAGGTCATTGTTAAAAGCATCACATTAATGTTCATTTAGGAACTACAATGTAACCATGCACTCCGAAAATAGGGTTAAAAGACACTTGTCACTTCCTGCATATGAGATAGTCTTGCAAGCAGCTAGTTTTAAGCTCACAAATCAAATGTCATCACATTTCTTCTTGCCTAAAATAAGATAGTGATAATGGTTCCATCAGAGGAACAAGATTCACCAATTACCCAGCAGACTTGCTAAGTCCTGAGTCAAGCAGGCCTAAACAAGTCCTGCAGACCCATTTCAGAGACCCAGTGAGTCTGGTCAACTCTAGCTGAATCTGGCTCAGTCTGGCAAGTCCAGGAAAAAAATTCAAAAGTCATATTTTTTAAATTCTCTATAAAGGCACCAAGTTTCTGTGCCAAGTCTGAACCCTCATCAAAAATCAGTTTGCCAAGTCTGTGCCAAGCCCAAGTCTGCTAATTATGGATTCACCATTCAACTACAACAAATCTACTCTTTTGACTTTTGAGTAATTAATGATGACACTTTGCAATGAATATTTGCTGTTAAGGGTCCTTATCAAAGAGACCTTATTAAAAAGTAGAATTGAAGTCAATAAACTCAATGCGAAAAGAATTGATGAATGGCTGTCATAGTTGACATCAAAACACATGGCTACTGCTGATTCTGAGATTGAAAAACAAATTGCCCCTGTAGGCTGATAATGGTGTAAATTAGAACATAAACAAGTAATAGAAAAAATCATAAAACTGATCTCCTATGAAAACAAATGATATTCAAACATGTACCAATATATGGGGAGTTACTTTTCTATCCTTTGAGATCAAACTTCATCATTAAGCATCATGGTCATCCTAGAACAGTACTAAGATTGTTAAGCGTGAATGAACATGAAATCTAAAATGAAAATTATATTTCCTAGAAAATAGTCTCAATAAAAATTCATATAAAAGATGGAATCATAGACTTTTTTATTGAAAGAAACAGTTTATAAACTACATTCTACCACAAGAATTGACACCTGGACAGATAAATTGATGATCCATGGTGCCACATAGCAATTAAAAGCCAACCAGAGGATTCCTACAGGAATGAGACCAACAAGTTTCCACCTGCAGAACCTTCATATAGCCAGTGCACATCGCACAAGCTCTTCTAGAACCAATGAACCTAATATTCAAATGAGATGCATTTGAGACCTAGATCTTGCAACCACAAAATCAAATTTGCTATAGCAAATAATGATTTATAACTAACATTCAGAGACATGATCTTATAATACATAACGATAGATTTAACTAATATAGTAATCAACAATTTATGATCAAACTACCAAATGTAGCAGGTGAAAGTGAAAATACAGAAATTGATGGTACGGCAACAACCTAGTACTTATCCATCGTATTCTTTGTAAGCTATATTATCATCAATGGTGTCAATGCATTATGATGTGACACAATTTTCCAAATAAAAACAAAACTAATCCAAGCAACAAAAGGTGCAAAATAAAACAGCAATAGTTAAGGCAAAACTCAACTTCACTGCTATAGAAATTCATATCAAAATACCAACCTGCAGAAAGTAATCTTTGACACCAAATCAATCCAGAATATTATGCTACATAACAGATATCAAAGTCATGCTTGTTTTAATTGGGTTTGTATATAATCTCAACCTCTTCTGTTGTATTGGAGATTTTGGAGCAGCAGTTTTTGGTTCCATGCTGCATACAAACAAATCCAATGTAGCAATTGGGCAAGTTAGTAGTAAAATCATCAATGGATTTCGTCTACGTAAAGGAAGCACCCCTGAACTTCACCTTTTTCTATTCAATACTGGATATACAGGACATTTTGCTTCAGCTCTGCTACATTTTCCCCTGGGAAACTTCATTTCTATGGATGGAGTCTTCGTGGGTTTATGGCTCTGTAGATTACCTTCACAGTTGTTGGCACGATGTGAAAGATTCATTTTCAGTTGGGAGGGTTAACTCCAATTTGTTCAGCACCTCTGCCCCCTGCACTGGCACCTGATGGTCCTACTTGCTATGTTAGCTAATGAAAAATCCTGCATTATGAAGCTGTAATATTCCCCTGCTTCTTACATGAAATGATCCCAGAAGGCTGCTGCAAGGCCTACGCTTTTATTGAACATACTCTCGAGCTTGTTTGCAGATAGCAGTTGTCCAGACTCAGGATAACCTAGAAATGAAGCAGTATGAAGGCCTAGTAGGAAATTTGATTATAGACTGATATCTATTTAGTTCCTGTTTTGGTCCCTAGCAGCGAAAGGCTGTAATATAAATCTGTCTTAAATTGTCTTCTAAATTTGCAACGTTGGCTCTTTAATCTCTTAATTCCAGGGGTGGGGGACTCATTATAACTCCCGATCAACCAATTAAAAATTAAAAAAACATATCATATTTGTGAAGAAATGTTTCTAAGACCACCATGTGAGAATTTAGAACAGGCAACATATTTCTCACAAAGAAATGCGTGAAGTAGTTATAAACAAACAAATATGATGTGAAAACCTGAAATATTTAATTAATTATCAAAAAAATACTACTTTAAATGTAAACCATTTTTTCTTTCCTTTAAATTCAAAGAATTTTTTTACTTCTCTATAAACCCTTTGCCGCATTCAATTGTCAACCCTTGTCTCATTATTTTCATTCAGATTTATTAAGGTGGGAAAAAAATTTGAAAACAATAATGGTTTTGAATGCATAATTGAACACTTAGTCTACATTTTTTTCAGATAATTTATGGCTCCAAATGCTTAGAAACTCCGTTCTTATGAAATGCAACGGTTCGTTTCCCCTACATGAGAATCCTAACAAAAATAGCAATTAAAAGAAAAACAAGCCCAATTTGCTTTCAGATTATTTTGCTCTAAATTTATACAAATATTTCTTGGCTTCACCGGCTTTCTTAAAACAAATAGAATTTCCTTTTCCTCTGCGTAAGAATCTTACAAAGAAAAACAATCCCGATTTGTCTTCAAATTTATTTTGGTCTAACTATTAATTAGCAGATTCATCAGCTTTCTTATACCAGGCAGCATTTCGATTTCCTCTGCATTAGAATCTTGACAAAAACCAATTAACAAAAAATAAAGAAAAAAATTCCCAATTCGTATTCAAATTTATTTTGCTCTAAGTTTTTACAAATAATTTGCAGCTTCACTAACTTTCTTATAACCAGCAACATTATGTTTTCCTGTGCATAGAAATCTTAATATTAACAGATGAGAAATAAGTAAATAACAGAAACCGCAAAAAAAGCTTTCACAATTTTCCTTCAAATTTATTCCGCTCAAAAGTTTGTGAGATGATTTACGGTTCCGAAGGCTGAGAGCTTTGATTCATAACAGTAAAAAGAGTTTAAACAGAAAAATTTAACAGTCTTACGTGTAGAGCGAAAGAGTTCTTTGAATAACGTAAAGTGATTGCTTGAATTTCGCCTGCAATCTTTTGTCACCGCTCTCCAACACTGCTTTCTCGATCTCCATTGCAATTGCAAACTCTCTTTCTTCCTTATTTTTTACTATGTTTGCAGCGACAGAAATAATGTGAGGAGACCCTAACAGAGTTCTCCGGCCCGGAGAACACGAATATTCTGGGCATTTAACAGATGAAAATGGATTTGACCTATCACGAAATTCGCGTTCATTTTATAAACAAAAAATATTTAGCGATAAAAGCACCTTTGTATCTGTACTCTTTGTCGCGCCGTGTTTTGCGGAATTGATCTCCCGTCATTTGACGGTGCGGGGAAAATTTTGCTGTTTGCTGATGTGGATTTGTGTTCTAGGGAATAACACTTATGCTGATGTGTTATTTTTAGAGTTTTGTTTTTTGTTTTTTTCCAGAACTGCTCAGTCCGATGGGCTTTAACCACAGTACAGAAAGGAAAGATCGGGGCCTTTCTGAAAAGTCTAAAATGCACTTGATTGTATTTGAGAGCATGAATAGTTTATATTTGAAATGGTGAAAATTGCACGCATGGTTTATGTCTATATGTGGGCCCATGTTGATTAGTATAGAACGGCCTGGAATTTGATGGTCTATTTGACCGTTTTTTGCCTCTCTCAAAAAAGACATTTCAGTGTTTAACACTATGGGGATGCTAGGACAGCTAACACTCAAGCTCTTAACTTGAAAAGCAAAGATAAAGAGAAAGACGATCCGTTATGGCTGGAAGAAGAGAACCATCAACTTTGGGAACGAACCTCTCAAGATAATAATTGTAATGTCACGCACTTTGGGGCAGAATTGTTGGGCGTATGCAATTTATTCAACTTGGTAATATGCAATGGTATGAGATCATGGCCAAGTTCGGGCAATATCACCTGTAAGACCTCAAATGGGCAAAGTGTGGTGGATTATGTCATTCTATCTCGTAACTATACAACAAGGATAATGGAGCTAGTGATTGGTAAATGTCCAATAGAATTGAAATCAGATCACAATCCAATATATGTAAAACTTGACATCCACACAATCAAGCAGCAAGGGGAGCAAAATCTTATCAGCAAGAAGAAAACACCCCCACAGGGAAGGATTCTCATGACGCAGGAAAATCAGAAAATTTTCAAAGATGCCCTTAAAAATCTCTTTCAGAATCTGGAAAAAAATCAGATTACATAAAGCAGCACTCAATAAACAAGAACACATTGATTCCTCTAATACACAAAGCTTTGGATGAGTGTAAGAGGAGTAAACCCAAGAGAGGAAATGCAAATACTTTTCCCAACAAACCCATGGTTCGATGAAGAGTGCAAGTTAACAAAAAGGAAGCTCCGTGAGGAGGGAATGACAATAGAAAACAAGAAAGAGTATGAAAGGGTGATACGAAGTAAAAAAGAAAAATATGTAAGTACAAGAAGATTGGAGCTGATTACCCTTGGAAAGAACAATCCCAAGAAATTTTGGAAAGAGCTACAGCAGAAAAGAAAACAAATAGAAAATAATATTACAAGCTCGCAATGGCTAGACTATGCAAAACTTCTTTATGAGCGTGAGCAGGATAAACATAGACCTCCAATAATCAACGCAGACATCGAATTGTTCACCGTTGAAGATGTTAGTCAAGGCATAAGAAGGTTGGCAGGTGGGAAAGCACAAGATATTGATGGGCTGCAAGTAGAGCATCTAAAGTGGGGTATCGAGGTCCTTGCACCCTGTATCAGGGGCATTTTCAACAGGGTTATTCAAGAAGGCTTTCCGGAAGGATGGACCACTAGTGTTGTTATTCCCTTGCACAAAAGTGGTGACATAAATAACCCATCAAACTACCGCACTATTATGATTAATCCTCTTCTTGGAAAACTTTTTGGAAGCATGATTGAGCGTAGGATTAGCAGTTGGGCTGAACAAGAGGGAAAAAGGGCTGAGGGACAAGCTGGTTTTAGGCCCAAACATTCCACTATTGACCATGGGGTTACCCTTAGATTCTTGATTGAGAAAATTTGGGATGTTCAAGGCGATGAAGCTTATTGCTGCTTTGTTGACTTTAAAAAAGCCTTTGACACGGTGCCGCGGGGTAAGTTATGGAAGAGAATGGAGGATTTGGGAGTTCCGCATGAGCTTAGGGCGGCTGTTCATAGGCTATACGAGCAGGTCAGAGCTAAAATCAGAACCAATGATGGTATGTCAGAATCCTTTGGCAGCGATGTTGGTGTCAAGCAAGGCTGCCCGCTTTCCCCAACGTTATTTGGGCTTTACATTGATAAGTTGGAAGAATGGTTAGGCAAGGTTGGTGGGAATGGCATTCATTTGGCCAATTTTGTAATAAAATTGCTCTTATATGCTGATGATCTCATATTAATTGCTAAAACTGCGCTGGATTTGAGAAAGCATTTGAAGGCTCTTGAAACGTTTTGTCAAGAAGTCGGGATGCAAGTGAACACTAGCAAAACCAAAATAATGATCTTCTCGCTGCGGAGGAAAAAACAGCAAATTGAATTTCTCTTTGAAAGTAGACCGTTGGAAATAGTGGAAGAGTACAAGTACCTTGGGCTTGATTTTCACAACAAACTTAGTTGGGAAACATGTAGAGCAAAAAGAATTCAGGGAGGTTGGAAAGCGCTATACTCTCTGCAAAATAGATGTAGAAATGCTGAATTATGGGATTGGAAAACTAAAAGAACGCTTTTTGGGCTTCTTGTCACTCCGGTGATTCTATATGGGTGTGAAATTTGGGGCAGCAATATGTCAGACCAGAAATGGAGACAAGTGGAAAGAATACAAAAACATCTAATTATAAGCAGCCTCAAGCTTAAGACTACAGTGCCCTATGAGATTTTATTGGCTGAGACCGGTACTTTTCCCTTGGAGGCCTCGGCGATGATTCGGTTATTAAGCTACCTAAAGAAGGTCCAGAATATGGAGAGTCATCGGTGGCCTAAGTTAATCATGAAAGAAGAGCTAACTAGAAGAAAGAACACCTGGATGAAACAAAATATCAAATGGATGAAAAAATGGGATGTTGAGATGCATGAATGCCCAAACACAAATGAAGAAATAAAAAAATATGTGAGAGAAAAATTTAAATATGCTATATGGATGAAAAAAGCAGGACGCAAAAAGGATTACTATATCAAAGAATTCAATCCCACGAGGGATCACGAAGAAAAGGCCTATATAGGCGCGAATATCAAATGGAAAGCAAAAATGTTGATTGCCCAATTGCGTACTAGTTCACATCATCTTAGGTGCGAAACGGGCAGGTGGGTGGTTCCTAAAGAGGAGTGGGAAAATAGAAAATGTCGTTTTTGTAACATGGGTATGGTGGAGACGGAATGGCATTTCACCATGGAGTGCTCAACGTATAAAGACATCCGGGCTAGTTATGGGGACACCGTGCAGGTCGATAATTTAAATACTCTGTTTGAAGAATCAAGGTTAGACAAAGTTGCAAACTTCATCATCAAAATTCACTGCAGGAGGGCCGATCTCGAACGGAGTTTACAATCTGTTTAGGGCCTTTTCTGGGTGGCTCTTGTGCTGGTCTTCGGTCCCTTAGGCTTCTTTGGCCTCGTGGACGTCATTAAAATTTTTCATTTCATTTCATTGCATTTTGGACCGTATATTACAACCTAAAAATTTAGTAGACCGTATTATTTGACTTGCTATATTTTTATATAACCGTAAATATGACTTTTAAAATTATTGTTAAACTGTAAAAAAATATTGTAGTATATATATAATGTTTATGATAAAAATATAAATTAGTTTAGAATTGGAATAATTCTTTGTAATTTCACTTTATATTAATATATATAATTTTTAATATTTATTATAAATATATTTATTAATTCAAAATCTGTTCAAAATAGAATCTTTTCAAGATTAAATATAGTTCTTTCTAATTTTTAAAATATTTTTAACAATAAAATTTAATATTTTAACATGTTTACTAATAGTTATCATTGCTTTATATTAATATATATGATTTATAAACTTTATTATAAAAATATATATTAATACAAAATCTTTTCAAAATAGAATATAATTGTTTTTTAACTTTCTGAATATTTTAACAAGATTTATTTTCTATATGAATTTAGAAACTTCTTGTTAATTGCATAGTAAATTTAAGATTTTTACATTTATTTATAATTATCAATATTTTCTAATTTTACATTTTTTTTAATATATATAGGATATCCATATGAATAACATAACACAAATTTTCACTAATTTTTCAACAACATTTATTTTACAGCATTTTGTTTATAGTGATTAGTGATTCGAGCTTTGATTTTTTTTTAATAGATTTGAAATTGATATTTAAATTTTTTTGACAGTTAAATTTTTTCATAAAACTTAAAGTGACAGGCATTTAAATGAACAAACCGTCAGAAAAAATTCATTTGACAGGTAGGGGTGGCCGTCAAATTCCAGGCCTGGTATAGAATAATAATAATAATAAATTCATAAGTGGTATATTTACCTCTGAGATTTGATCTATGATTATTCATTTTTTTAATTATTTATTATTTCAAATCAATTTTAATATTTAGATTTGTATTATTTATTTTGGATTAGATTTGTGGGTGCATAGTTATTTGCATCATTTCTACGCATGTATATCTAAACTTTCAACATTTAAATGTTAATCTTGTTGACTCTTTCTTACTAATGATTGTGAATAGACTTAACACACATTTGTGTGGATTTGTGTGATATGTGGGCATTATCATTCATTTATAAATAACTTGAGAGATAGATGAATCATCATAAGAGCATTCTCATGAGGGCATCATAGCAAAATAATTGAACATCATAGTTGCATCATAATCATATGCAAAGTGTGTTAGATTGATCGTCCCAGGAGCTTGACAAAGGAGAACATGGCCCTTATTTAACAAGTTCTTAAACAATGTCTATAGACACCAACCCACTTTAAACATAGTTACACCAAGTTGAGGTCAGTATATATAGTTTTACATATTTATCCATTTCCCTTAACTTACACTTCTAAAATTTAACCATGTTTGTTATGTAGATATAATAATATAAATTCATATTACCAAGATAAAAACATGCATTCAATACACCTAGAACATTGGGCATTCTCTAAGCTATTTCCCCTACCACTTCTAATTTACCTTGTTGTCATTCCTCTTGTGTTTTGTGTAGCACTTTTTCCCACTTTGTTTCATCTCCTTTCCATATTCCTAGTGTTATATGGGCTCTTTTCATCCTACTCTAGTGTCTCAACTACTTCTTGCTTCACTATTCATACTCCTTCCTTCCATCCTATCAACATTCCATCTTTAGCTATGCCTACTTCTCCCCCTTTTACTATTATCTCATCTCCCCTTACTCCTCATCCTCTTTGTACACCATACATTATCTCTCATGTCCCTCCCACTCTTGTGCCCACTTCCACACTTGATACACTTTTGCAATAGCTGGATAGAGTTAGGCTCAAGTGGCTTCCATGCCTAGTGTTGGACAAAAAATTAATTACACTCAAACATATTGTGAGAATAATACTTCTAATATTGTTGCTTTTAAGCCTCAAATTGCTCTAAAGTTATGACATCGAGTGACCCATTGGAAATTATAATTCAAAATTATATAATGCTAGTTTTAGTATTCTTCTTCATATATGTCTATTGGATCCATCTACAAAGTCACCTAAGGGGTATAATGAGCATGTATTTTATCATGGGGTTAATGGAAATTATAGAAAAATTTACATGACATGAAAACACACATTAGAAGACTTGATTAATAATAGTAAGATATGTGTTAAAGGTGTTAATGATGGGGCAATATTTTTGTTACTCATGCTAATCATATTTTACAATTTTTTTTTATTTTTTTTCCTTTCACTCGATCAATCTAACAATGTAGATTTTCATTAGGTGCACAAGCATCTAGCTAGTGATATAGTACATATACATGTGGGTAGAGATGCAATGGATTATCATAATGATGATTACCTTTCACATGCACATATGTATTATTTTGTGGGTATAACACACAATACAATTTTTTATCCTCCTACACCTTTGGGGATTTCCTTTTATGACTAGGAGATACCACACAACGACTATTATGGACCCTCGTATATTTTTAGTACTATTTATGTTCATACATGTGGTGTATCCTTATTGATCCAACTAATCAATATAAAATTTGTATCAAAGAATTCTTATGTAATCATATAGGTATGCACATTTAAATATTTTAATAAAGATGACCAATGAAGTACTTGATGATTCTAAGAATTGTCTTGTCTTGTCTTTATAATGCAATCTTAAAGAAGTGAATGTGTTATTCCTTTTCTCAATAGATTCTCTATGCCACTTAGTAGACCTTTGCTTGAATAGTTAAAATAAGTTCATTCTACAATCCATCAATGTTTGAAATATTTCCATGAGAATAAAATTGGCAAGGTGAACCAAGATACATACAAGTTTATTTTAAATTTGAATCATTTCACAAAGAATACATATATGAAGACCCCTAAGGAACCTCCTTGTGGACCTACTAAGAAAAAATTTGTTATTTGTCTAATATGCATTTAGATGCAAATCAAATAATAAAAGAATCATATAAGCCATGTAACAAATGAATTCATATTTTTTTAACTTCATTCCCTTCGAAGGCATCACAACAAAATCAAGAAACAATGTATAAAACACCTCAATTTGCACACATAATTCATCCCAAAAGGGAATGTTTTAATACTTGTGGTCCTTTATGGTAAATGAGATCATTATGTTCCATGTTTTCTTACATAAGAAGAAAATAAAGAAATACTTAATTCCCATCTTCTATAAGAATAATAATGAGAAAGACTCATTTCTCACCCTTCATGTCAAGAAAAGAAAGGAATGTTCTATCCTTATCGTCCACACCAAAACAAAAAATTAAGGTTTCAAAATCCTATTGCTTTGTCTTCTAAAGGTCCTTATACTACAAAAGCTATAAAGCAAACTTTTATTGACAAGCAAGCACATAATACATCCATAAAGCCAACTCCAAAAACACATGAATAATTGATACAAAAAGAAAAAATATATATTTCACCTCTCTTAAACATTTGTTACTTAACACGTGTTTAAGCTAAATATTGCTACGTCTTGATATTTAAAGACATCTAATGTGCCACTATTCAAAAGAGGAATTTACATATAAGGATAAGGTTTGAAAGAAGGAAAAATCATTAATGCACACTTTAATTTCTAAAGGGTGGAAAGACCTAGAATCTACATCATTTATATATAAGCCACCTAAATGCTTGTGTATGTTGTCTTTGAATATTTGCTTAGAGCCATAAAGTTGGTTGATCTAGGGGCTTGACCTTGGAAAACTCGATCCTAGTAATTTGCAAGATTTGCCTAAGATGTTTATAAAATCTCATTCCCTATAAGTGTATTTGAGATCAAAGTTCAAAGCAAAAAAGTTTTAGAACTTTTTGTTTTATCAATTCAAATTCATGCATCATTATCAATTTTGTGGTGATCAAGATTGAACTCAAAGTGCTCAAGATCAACCCTTAGAATTTTATATGCTTGTTCAAATTCTAAGGCATTTATCACATTGCAAGAAATAAATTTTCATATCTTCACGGATGATTCCAACATAAATTATTCATCATTATTTTAAAAACTAATTATCTAATTCCTATAAACTAATTGTAATATTTAGTTCTACTTATTTATCACCCAACTTTAAATTTAATCTAAACTAATTACGAGGCTTCTAATTATATTTATTTCTTAACCTAGATTTTCTTAAGAGACGTATAACAAACTTTGATTGTTTTTGTAATTCATGATACTGAGAGCACAAATCAAAGCTATACGAATAATTGATCCATTTTACTGAAGAGTTAAGCACTATAGAATATCTATTATGTTAAAATTGTTTTGAGTCACGATCTCAACTTCATCCTTTTAGAACTCTGTGAACTATACCCTTGACAAGACCAAATACCTAATAAACTTTTTGTAACTCAATCGACTTTATCAACAAACTAAAAACTACTTATTATAAATATGAATATAATAAGAGTTTTATTCCCCTTTCTCTTATATTCTAACTTTTCACTGAACTTATACACTTGTCTTGGGCTATTAAAGTATAAAAACATAAAAAAAATTGACTTGCTATTCTCCTCCACTCAATAGCGTTTAAAAGTCCTTTAGTACACGTTATCCTTTTAATAGAATTGTGTGTGGAATTGTTCCATTTTTCCTCAACTATTCATTGCCGCCTATAATTGTTTACTAAACGAATTTACGTGGAACGCCATGCAACTTCCTTAAATGAGAAATTGAGGATTGATTGCGTTGAAATTGAGCTTTCATGCAACACACGTTACTCAACCCCTTCTACTTTGCTGTCTATGAATTGCAGTTTGACCAATCACGCGTTTATGGTGATGTGATGCAGGTGTAAAGAATAGTGTGTAACGGTTCTAGGTAGGTGTATTGTTTCTTTAAATTTTATGTGTTTTCGTCAAATACTTGTATATATTTTTGGTCTATTTTTAATTATTTGTTTTCATATGGAGGAGACGTAAACAGTTATGCATCCTCACTTTACAGTCTTTAAATGGTGTATTATGTTTGTATAGAAAATTAAAATATATCTTATATGAAAATTAAAAGTTTGAAGTTATTTTTTAGGGTTCTAGATAGTAATAATTGAAGACATTAAAATTGTTGTGTCTATTTTATATTTTAATTTAATTTTATTGTTTTGTTTTAATTTCTTTATTTATATTTGATGAATTGAAGTAAATTGATACAAAATCATTTGATCATTTTCTAATATCTCATTTTGATGATGTTGTTTTCTACAAAAGTTCTCATGTATTAAAGTTTTTTTGTGTGCCTCTCAAGTTTGTAAGTTATAACTACAAACAATTCTAATGATTTTATGGAGAGAGTACCACAATGTATATTATTTTGTCCAATTGAATGTTCAAGTTGTGAAAAGGGTGTTACTTTGCATCTTGTCATATTTGTATTGACATTTTCTTGTCTTTTGTAGCATAAACAAAGCATGTAAAAGCTTATTTTTTGGCAATGCCCTTCAAAGCACGAATTTGGGGGCGCTAAGACTTCAAAGAGGCGCCCAAATTGACAAACCTACCATTAATCCCCTCAATTCTTGCTATCCTAATCTCCCAAGGAAATATCCAAATTGGATCATTAATAGCTTGCTTTCTAAATTTTGTAGTCTACTCTTATAATTTAGAGTTCCACTCTTTGATAACCTCCCCTAGTATTTTACCTATTATTTTAGATGGCATTTAAGGTATTCAAACTAATGGTGTTATTGTTGCTATTGTACTTCCACTAGTTGTCCCAACATCATTAATAGATCACACCTAACATTAATCTTATATTGGTTTGTTTCATTTTTTAAATAGTTTTCCAAATCATTGAAATATTTTGTGCAACTCTAAAACCCTAATATTTTTAGATCTACATTTTGTTTATTATGAGTAGATTAGTATGTAAAATAGCAAATAAATTTATCACCCATATGTTATACACTAACATACAAAATAAAAAATTATATTCACCAAGATGTAAAGAGGAATATGATTTCACTAACTTTGGCTTTGGTAGGTGGTGTAATTTAGTTGCAGAAGTGGGTGACAAGGAAGATTCTAAACTAGAACTATGAACAATCAAATTGGATTCACTCCAAACTCTTTTCAAGGGAAAGCTCGCGCTATGCTTTAATAAGCTTAGACAATTATAATAATGATGGTTCTTATTTTTGACAAAATGAAATCCACATTTATAAAAAAGCATCTTAGGAGATTAAGAGATTATGTGCTATTGAACACAAAAGGGTAAATGTAGAGTTTTGAAAGTCACCAAAACAAGGAAGAGATCATTGCATATTTGAGAAGTTGTCATCAAAGGTAATAAAAAAAATCGCAGGTCTTGAAGCCACCATCATCACCAAAGGTAAATACAACTTGTTTTAAGAAAGAAGATTGGCATATACCTCTTCTGGTAGACCCTCAATCCTACTCTTTATCAAATATAGAAATTAAAAATTTATTAAATTACTCAACTTAATAGGCACTTAATTTATTTTGTTATTTCCTACTAGTTCTAGAACATGATATTTGAATGAGAAATTGAAACTTTTGGATTTGTGTCTTGTATAAGCTACCAATATTGAAATTCTCTACAATTTCATCTTTATTTGTTGTGTTGTTCACATATTGGTTCTCATTTCTTGCAATTAAAAAGAGGGTTTGGATTGCACAATAAAAGAATATGTAGTTGAGCTTTGATGATGGTATGTTGTTGACCAGAATTTGGAATTTCATAATTATCAACATTAGGTGCATTGACCTCCTTCAAGTTGTTAGGATTAAGGTGTCATCTACCTTGTAAATCTTAGATCATATTGCCAAACTATGACAGAGTAGTTCTCGAAGCTCATGGAACCTCCACAAAAAACTTATTATTCATTATTAGTTTTCAATAAATGTAATAAATCAATATCTATCCCTTGTTTTCATGTTGAATATATTGTAAGAGCTAAGGGAATCACACCATCATGAAATCAACTAGCCATAATAAACAAGGCTCGTAGCCTCCCAACACCAAATAATTTTTTTTGTGCTCACAAGTTTGCTAAGATAATATGTAATATTCACTTGAGTGTCAATTTTTTTAACTCAATCCATCCATTAGCAATCATTTCATGAGCAAAGTGGTACTAAACATCAACTTTATTATTTCAAGCATGATACATAGTATTCTCGGCCAAATGAATTATACTTTGGCTATCACAATCAATTTCAATTATTTTGCAATTAAAACCAATACCTACACATAGTTTTTGTAAGCATACTACCTTTTTAGAAACATGGGTAGCAACCATATTCTCTACTTCATTAGTGGATAAAGCAACCATGGGTTTAATCTTACCCATCCAACTTTTAGCTCCACCAATGTGTCTTTAACTATCCAAGTCACCTACCTAGTTTGCATTAACAAAACCTTGTATGTCCAATGCCTTATCTACATTGTTAGCATTTGTAGTGTCAAAAATTGCATACCCTTACAATTTCACCTACAATTTTGTATCAACTTTAGTGTCCACTCCCTTAGTATTTGTGTAGGCTCATCTTAGCCCTTGTATCAGCCTTTTTCCCTTTAGGATGCTAAGGACCCTTTTTTAGTAGCTACCTTTACACGTCAATCTTGTATTAACCTTGTGTCTTCCTTGTTTCCCACCAATTTTTAATATAATTTGTTTGGACACTAGCATGTCGTGCAGACATCTACGTGTCGCACTAGCATCCCATGATATTTCAATGTTCAAACGATCATTTTTTAGCATGTTTCCCCTTGTCACCTACCTTGGTTAGTGGAAACAACTTGAGATGCCTTGTAATGGCTCGAGAATCTCTTTTCCCTCTTCTTTGTTTTAAATCTATCTTTTCACTTCTATTACTCTCTCATGGTCTTTCTCTCTTAGATATTCTCTATCATTATCTCTTCTCTTTTTATCTTTCTCTCAAGCTTGCACAACTCTCTACAACTTGCTACAACAAACTCAAGCTCTCACAACGTTTTCTACAAATCTCTTGGCTCTCACAACTCTTTCTTTTTTTCTCTCTCTATTTGGCTTCCTCAAGCCTTGCAGGTATATCTATTTGTCTTAAGTCTTTGAGCATCTTAGGATTTATCACATCCCTTGTCTATGCATTTATCTTCTTGTCTATTTATCTTTCTATCTATCTGTCTCTATGGTTGTCTGTGGAATTAGAAACACCGAAATGGGGGTTTCACTTAGGCAAACCCCTAACACAGCCCCAACATTTTCCCTTGGTCTTATGTGTGTAGTATTGAAGACATTACTTTGTTGGAGGCTTCATTTCTCAGTTTCTTGTGAGCATTTTCTTTGTCTTCTCTTGTTTCACTTACATTTCATTTAGTTTACATTGCTTTATTTTTTGTTATACTTTGTTATTTTCTCGCATTTCAAGAGTTCCTAGTAATCAGAGTTGATAGTAGTCACTTAGCTATTTTCTGAGACATTCTCAATTTTCAGTTTGTACAAGATGCCAACGCATTGTGGGGACATCCACGCACTGTGTTGTCGTCCTTGGCCAAGAGCTTGTCAGTCTATCCAAAAGACCTCTATGACCTACACTTTATGTTTCTAAAACTCTCACCATTTTATCGTGTCACCTGAGCTTTATTCCTTGAGGTAGTTGAGAACCATTTGCTCCTTGGAGATTTTTCTTGTCCTAAGACTCGAGCATAGAAAATCTCATCCTCTACAGCATTAAAATAAACCAAACAATAATTAGAAGTACCACACAAATATTTTAACACCCTATTTGCTTAATTATAGTGCTTTATACCAAGGTTAGATATAAACTTACTCAAAACTTTCACTCTTTGGGAAAATATCTATTCTAGTGTAAACCATTGCATACATTAAATTTCCTACAACACTAGTAAATGACACATTAGACATATCCTCGAAATCATCTTCAAATTCATGACACATATCTAAAGTACACTTTATAGGTAAAGAAATTTTAATTGGTTTTCAATCTTGCATACTAAATCTATGTAAAACAATGTTCACATACTTAGTTTGTGATAACCAATTTTTTCTATTACCTCAACCTCTTTTGATTTTCACTCCCAATATGTAGCTTTTCAACTCAAAATCCTTCATCTCAAATTTACTTGAAATTTGAGCTTTCAACTCACTAATTATAACTTTTGCATTACTAAAAAATAACATATCATGGACATATACAACATAATAATTAGTATCTGATCATCAATACATTTAATGTAAAGACAATGATCCTCTTCACTTCTAAAAAAACATGATTTCAATACCAAAGAGTCAAATTTTTGATATCACATCCTAGTTGATTATTTTAAACTACAAAGAGACCATTTTAACTTGTAAACTAAGTGTTCTTTCCCTTTTATCTCAAATCCTTTTGGTTGTTGCATATAAAATTCCTCTTCCAAATCTTCATGCAAAAATGTAGCCTCAGCATCCATTTTCTCAATTTCAAAATTTAAGTAACAACTATGGATAAAATAAATCTAACAGAAGATAATTTAGCAACATGAGAGAAAATTTCACCAAATTCAACTCCCTCTTTTTGTGAGTATCCCTTAGCTACCAATCTAACCTTATACTTTTTCAATGAACCATCTACTCCAAATTTATTTTTGTAGACCCAATTACATTCAATGGCCTCCCTTCCTTTGGACAAATGAACAAGATCTCAGGTAATAAAAAATTCTAAAGCCATCATCTCCTCTTGCATGGCTAGTTTTCAAGACTTACTATAATCTACAAGAATAGCTTCCTTGTAGGACCTAAGTTGATTGCTAGTACTCAATAAATCAAATACACAACAAAAATTTGGTGGGTTATACCTATCAACTCATTTTTTTGTCATTTGGATCTTCTTGAGGGTGGAGTAAGTGATTCTTCCTCATGTTCTTTCGTATCCTCAACTTGTTTTATCACAATAGAGTCTTCCTCTTCAAAAATTTCACTTGAAGTCTCTCCTTATTCTTCATCCTCTAATCCATCATTATGTTCTTTTTGATGTGCACCTTCTTGCTACAAATAAAAATGCACTATATTTTTCCTTTCTTTCTCTTTTGATTGTATAAGATCAAAAATAGCTCTAATTTCCCTAAAAATAACATCTTTAGAATACACAATTTTTTACTTGTTAGAGGATTTCATAGCTTATGGGATGACCTTAGATGATTCTAGGGTTACAAACTTGATAACTAAACTCAAATCTATGGTTTTCAAGTAAATCATTTAAATAGCAACACTAACTTATGACACAATAGCATCCAAACACTCAACTTCAAAATGTGTAAATGTAAATTAAGATTTTCAATTACGTGCTTGTTGCATAGTCAACAAAATGAGAGAGCAACTGGAAATGATATAGATGTGATATAAGCTTACATGATTTTATTTTTGTAAGGTATTACTCTATTAGGAATGTCTATCCCTACACCTCCTCAATGCCAAATCCAAATCTAATGATATGAGATTATGATTTCAATGATTGGTGTCTACTTTGAATTATCGATTTTATGAGGCATGAAACCCTTAGTAATAATGCCCTAATCACCTTAGCCCTATTTTTGGTCTAAAACTTGTTCTTTCCACCAACAATTATTATATAGGGATGGTTACAAGCTTGTAGGGTCTAATGATGGATTTGCACATAAATTCTCTTAGTTCTAACCTTCCTTTATGGTAGTGCATCTTTCTTAAGATTTAGATCTATTATCTAGCACCATGTAGTTCTTGCATGTACCAAGAATGATGGCAAGTGCAGATGATTAGATTTGTCCTTTCTTCAAGCCTGGAAACTTTTGCAATATGGCATGCGCCTCTGGAATAAATTTGTTTATTAACATTCTAAATTTTATGTTTAAGGATAAATTGTAAAATTGCGAGGAAATAGATATGATAAGGTCAAGGTTTGTGTCTTGACCTTAGGGGATAACCATGGTTTTCAGCCCAACAATCCACCTCAAGAATCTCTTCCCAAATTCATATCCATTTCCTAGTTGATTTCTCTAAGTGGTCACAAACACATAAATACTTGTTAGAGCAAGGTTGACACCTAAAACAAGGGATAAGTCAACCAAAAAAATATTATTTCCAAAAATTGGTGCACACAAGGTATAGGTCAGTTAGCTATTGGTAATAATTTTAATTTTAATATTATTAATAATATTATTATTTAGTGTTTAGTGTTTCAAATCATTGTTCGAGGCCTGTTGGTCAACCTCCAGGGTTTAGGGACATGAAAATCCTCCCACCCCAAGATTTCTTGTCCTCAAGCAATTTCAAACTTGAATACTCAAAGATCTCCACCCCTTCCCAAGTAGCATCCTCAAGTGGAAGATTTTCCACTTCACTAAATATTCTAGAATAATCTTGCTCCTTGACTTCTTATCTCTTACATCCATGATTGCCTCAAGCTCCAAAATCTATTTCCCTTCATTGTCAAGTGGTGGCAGCTCAAGTGACAATGTTGTTGAAGTTGATGATTGAACTCCACAACACCCAAAAATTACCTACAAGCAATTATCCTATCACAAAAGAAAGATCAAAGCAACTAATTTGCTATGTGACTAAGAGAGAAAAGATTCATCGAAAAAAGCACTAATATGTGCAATGTATTAACCTAAATAGTTTTGAATCAATGATTACAATGAATGTGCATGCTTATAAAAGCATGAAAAAGCAAACCCTAGATGAGGATTGCATTATATTAAGACATTTGTCACAATCTAATACAATCCTCATCTAGGGTTTTCTTTTTCATGCTTTTATAAGCATGCTTATTCATTGTAATCATTAATTCAAAACTATTCAAGTTAATACATTGCACATATCAGTGCCTTTTTGGATCTATCTTTTCTCTCTTGGTTGCATGGAAAATTAATTACTTTGATCTTTCTTTTGTGATAGGATAATTGCTTGCAGGTGATTTATGGGTGTTATGGAGTTCAATCACCAACTTCAACATGGTATCAAAGCTTTGATCTACAATTCCCTTCTTGAATCTTGGAGAAATTTGATCAAAGAGATTTTTTTGGGGATCCCCGAGGGATCTAACCTTGAGCAAATTTTTGGGCATTTTTGAAGGCTCGTGGGTATCTACAATAGCCAACATCTTTTGCTTCATCTATTTTTGAGAAAAATAATTTCTGGGTTTTGTTTAAAACCACAAAATACCATTTGGGCATCTACTAGATTTTATAGATAGTGAGTAGAACTTGCAAAAACGACTATCAAAATTGCAGTTATTTCCCTTAAAGGTCAAGTTCACTACTTTTTTTTATCAAATCACATGTTTTGTTTTTTGGATTCAAAAATGTTTTCTGGGTTTTGTTGGCAACATCGAAATATTATTTGGGTATCTATTAGCTTTGGAATGCAATAAGGATTTTTTTTAGAAATCAAATCAGAAGGGTCGTTTCTTCATTGTTAGTTGGCAAAATTTACCCTTTTTACAAAAATTCATAACTTGATCATACAGTGCTTGTTTTCCAAAAAAATTATATCGTCGGAAAGCTGACTACATCCTCTACATAGATTTGAGGTTAATTTTTCTTTGTGGAGGTAGATGTGAACATTAATCCTTGCATGCAATCTTTCCTTTTTGAATGCTTTATGTTTTCATTTTCTCTTTGATTTTTGCATGTTTTTCATGTTCTCCTTTTATAATCTATGGGTATTGTAATAAATGAACTTCATTAAAGTTCCATCAAGGGGCTTCTTGCATAATATTTGGATTAGAGTGTAGTCATATGGCATGCACTTCAATCCTATCTTCATATTAATGACAACTCACATGGGTTGTATCTGGATTCTGTAGTTTATTTTCGCCACAATCTTGCTCATAACTTGACACATTTTGGTTCATATTGGTTCACATCTTAGATTGAGAGCTTATGGTTAGTGATCCTAAATCACATCAGGTCACATCTTAGTTTGTGGTCCATCCATTTTATGGTTAATGTTCTAAAATATTCATGGTACTTGCTCCTATGGATCAGTTTTAGTCACAGTTTGGCATCGACATCAAGATACACATAGCTTCTAGATTCTTTCATCATATCATTCCAATTTATAGGGGGAATTTCTTATGTATCTATGCGATGGATAGTGTAATTAGGGGGTCTTATGGAGTCCTCCATCTTCATTATTTGGTTGCATTCTCTATTTATTTTGCATGATCATTTTTCAATCAACTGTTGCTTCATAGATTCTAGGGTTGTGCTAGTTTATGAGTTTTCCAATGTTTCTTGGCATTAGGTCTATTGTTACTTTGTCATGATTTCGACCTAAGTAGTTCAGTGACTCTAATATGGTTTCTAAAAAATTATCTTTCCTTGCTTGTCAGATTAAGGATTCCAATGTTATGCCACAAGTGTGCTTCTAGTGCTTCTTTGCAGTAGGCTATCTCATTATGGGGAGGTTGTATGGTCTCTCTTATCATTATTGTATCTTTTGGGGAGGATTTTTTCCCATTGGGTTTTCTCCTTTTCCCCTTTTTTGCATATGTACATGGGTACCTAACATGGCCTTGTATTTGGGACCCATTCATGTTTTCATACATCCATCCTTGCATTATTTGCATGTTTCTTATTCTCCCTAAGTTGTACTTAAGGGGGGTGTTGGTGTAATTAAATATTTAATTACATTTTATTAAGTTTAATTAGTTGCTAATTAGGTTTTCCTTTTAGGGTTTTTCATCTTGCTTTGTAAAAGCAAGTTATCTCATGTAATTCATTATTTTCAATATATTATTTGCACATCTTTATGAAAATTGCTTTTGCATGTTTGATTTTCTCCTTATAGAAAAGCTAATCTAGATTTTGTAGGTGATCTTGGTTTTATCGAGTTTATTTTAACCTACTATCCAAGGGCCTTCTTCAAGAAGGATACATGGAAGTATTATGGATTATATTGTTTATTGGATGCTCCAGCTCATAAGAAACCTCACCTACCCTTCTTATGATCTCATAGGGTCCATAAAATTGTAGTTTAATTTATCCATCACTTACAATATTCCTTAGCAGCTCATGAAGTCTAAAAATTTATCTAAAGAACAAATCAACCACTTATGGAGCCCTTTACTTTGAAGATATGACATGAAAATGAGCATATTTAGTGAGTCTATAAACAACTACATAGATAAAATCCTTACCTTGCACCTTTGGGAGGCTCGTAATTAATCCATGAAAATACTATCCCTTTTTTTATTTGGTATGGCTAGGGGCTACAACAAACCAACTATAAAAATGTGCCATGTTTTGTTTTGTTGGAACACCATACACTCCCTAGCATGCTTCAACACATCATTTTTTAGCCCTTTCCATGAGAAATTATCCCTCACTTTCTTATATGTCTTATAGTACCCTAGATGATGAATAAGTGGCATGTCCTAACATGCCCTCAAGATTCTTTACTTCACCTTTGATCTAGGTACAAGATACACCCTATCCTTGTATAGGAAGAGCTCATCATCTATCATCCTATAACTTCCCATCCAAAATTCCAATGAAAAATTTGTCCTTGGTAATTATAGCATCCTTCCAATCAGCCAATATGTCAATCATAAAGCAAAGAAGAATTCCTAGAGAGTGCATCAACCACCACATTATTCTTTCTCTTAACATATTCAATGCTAGAATTATAGGCTTGTAACTTACTCACCCATTTTTTTTTCTATCATTCAAATCCTTTTGATAGAGGAATAATTTCAAGTTGTTGTGATCTATTTTCACCACAAACTTCCCACAAACCAAGTATTACTTGAATTTGGCCAATGTGTGCATGATTGCTAACATCTCCTTGTCATAAATGGAGAAACTCCTTTCTATCTCCTTGAGCTTCCTACTCTCAAATGCTATGGGCTGTTTATTTTGCATCAACACTACTCCAATCCACTCTCTTGAAGCATCACATTCTAAAACAAAAGGAAGTGAAAATTTTGGCATAGTAAAAATAGGACATGAACTCATTACCTCCTTGAGCTTGTCAAAAGCTCCATGTGTTGAAGGGCTCCAAGAGAAAGCCCCTTTCTTCATCAAATTTGTCAACGGGGCTATAAATTATGAGAAACCTTTTATAAACCTTAGATAGTAGTTGCATAGTCCCACAAATCCCCTCAAATATGTCAAATTTCTTGGTCTAAGCCAATCTTGTATTGCCTTGATCTTTTCCTCATACATGCTAACCCCTTGGGCACTAATCTTGAATCCCAAATATAATATTTAAATCAAACCAAACTCACATTTAGATGCCTTGGAATAGAATGAATTCTTCTCAATTATTCCAAGCACTTCATCTATGTGCCTCAAGTGATCCTCCCGTTTTACTGAAAATCAAGATATCATCAAAGAAGACCAACACAAATTTCCCCAGTTGCAAAATAAATACTTGATTCATGTATGACTGAAAGGTGGCAAGTGCATTGGTTAATTGAAAAGGCATGACCAAGAACTCGTAGTTCCCATAGTGACATCTAAAAGTTTTCTTGTACGCATCCTCATCTCAAACCTTTATCTAATGATACCCTTATCGTAAGACAATTTTGGAGAAGTGCCTTGCACCTTGGAGCTCATCTATCAATTAATCAATCATGGGTATGGGGTAGTGATTTTTATTATTATTTTTTTGAGGGATCTATAATCAATGCGCATCCACATAGTAGGTCATATTTATTCTTGACCAACATAATCAAAGAGGAAAAGGGGTTGGAGCTTGGTTGGATGTGTCTCATGTTCAATAGCTCTTTAATTGCCTTCTCAATCCCCTCCTTTTACCTCATGGGATGATGATAAAACATAGTGGCAATTGTATTTTATCCCTCCTCTATCTCAATCACACGTTGGAAACCTCTATCTAGTGGTAACCCTAGAGGAATTTCATTAAAAACCTTACATCGCTTTTCTAGGATGGATTAAATCTCAATGTAGTAAGACCTCCCATCCTTGGGTGGACTTGTCTTGATAATCAAGCACTCTATTTCTCAATCCACTTCATCCCTATGTTGGGTGAAAATTATGTAATCATATTTTCAATAGATTACACAACCTAGACTTCAACCACAACTGTGTGAGATATAATCTCTCCTCTCAGAAAGGGGAGGCGTCCTTACTGCTAACAAAAGCTATGGTAAAACTAATTAAGTATTTACACAATGTACACTACACTTACGAAATGGGGGGATTTGTCACATTCATGCTTCTCTCTTTTTTCAGAGAAGATGTTTTACAATGCTTCACAGTTGGAAGTTCTCATTCAAGATAACATTAAACTAAAAAACAAGCAGTAATGCCAATACCTCTATCTTGTCAAAGCAAAGTGTAGAGATACTAGGTATGATAATAATAAATAAATAAAAGAAAGAGAGAAAAGCTGACGAAGACACAAAGTCATTCTATAGCTTTTCAACAATGCATTTGTGAGAATCGTAACATTTGTTGCATTAGAAGCACAAAGTCTTCTTAGATACAACAATTCCTAGAACAACATGAACGATTACAAGAACAAAGTCTTGTAGATCTTTCAACAATAGTATCCAAACATAAACATAAATTCAAATGAAGAATGTAACACAAAGTTTACAAAAATCTATTTGAAGCCCTTCAGATCTCATCTACTAATCATTACCAATATGATCAATCCACAAAATTATTGATTTCCAATGCAAAGTCCGGTATGCAATTCTCTTCTTTATTGATCAGATTTTTCATTCACAATTATGAACAAAAATTTCACAAATCTGCTTCAAAAATGGCAGCACTTCATTGCAAAATACTAAAGGTAAAGATTACAATAGAAATCCCTCATATTTATAAAAGAGAGGGAAGAGTAAATATAGGAAATCAGTTCAGAAAAGTTAGGAAAGTTAGGTGAACTGATTTAGGAAAATCTCACCTAACTTTGACTAAGTCAAAATGTAATTCATCTTTGTGAAACTACATCTTAGATTTTTAGTGTAATTACATTTGCTAAAAAAAGACATTTAAGATGTCAAAAACTATTCACAAGATGCATAAAGGGAAGCATCAAAATATTCAACACTGGAGATCAAGAATCTTCATGGTTCCTTGCTTGGACGTGGAAGTCTTCATACTTCTTCTTGGTCTCCTGCATGAATGTCTCATCTAGAACAACACTCTAATCCACAATGGTGTGAATTCTGGTGATTGATTTCATGGCGGATGAGTGAACCTTTTTTCAACTATCAAGATGCATCTTGAGGTTGTCAAGAGTGAGTCGTGTATCACAAATAACATGCATTGAGGCTTTGGAAAAGCTGGCATCCTCAACTTGCTGCATGACAACTTCTTTGTAGATCTAGGATAGTTCACTAGATCAAAAGATGTCACCTTTAGGATCACTTGATGAAATATGGAGAGAAACTACAAGGATGGTGAATCAACAGGCGTTAGCAAAAAAAATCAGCATTGGGAAGCATGAAGTGAGAAAATGATGTTGATCAAGCATGAAACGAGCAACTAGGCACGAAAAATGAAGCAGGAGTGAAGAAACGACATTTGGAGTGAAAACAGAGTGATTTGGAAATGTCTAAGGAAAAACTGCCAAAAGTGTAGGAGCACTGAAAAACAATGCTCCAACACTTGGAGAGAAAAAAAATGACTAAGTATAGACAAAAAGTGCACAAGCGCTAAAAATTAGAGCTTGTGCACCAAAGATAGACTTTTGACAAAAGTGCACAAGCGCTAAAAATCAGAACTTGTGCACCAAAGACAAAATTTTGACAAAAGTGCACAAGCTCTAAAAATCAAAGCTTGTGCACCAAAGACAAAATTTTGACAAACATGCACAAGCACTAAAAATAAGAGCTTGTGCACCGAAGACAGACTTTTCACAAAAGTGCACAAGCACTAAAAATCAGAGCTTGTGCACCAAAGACAGACTTTTCACAAAAGTACACAAGCGCTAAAAATCAGAGCTTGTGCACCAAAGACAAACTTTTGACAAAAGTGCACAAGCGCTAAAAATCAAAGCTTGTGCACCAAAGATAGAATTTTCACAAAATTGCACAAGCGCTAAAAATAAGAGCTTGTGCACCAAAGATAGACTTTTCACAAAAGTGCACAAGCGCTAAAAATCAGAGCTTGTGCACCAAAGACAGACTTTTCACAAAAGTTCACAAGCGCTAAAAATCAAAGCTTGTGCACCAAAGACAAACTTTTGACAAAAGTGCACAAGCGCTAAAAATTAGAGCTTTTGCACCAAAGATAGACTTTTGACAAAAGTGCACAAGCATTAAAAATCAGAGCTTGTGCCTTTGAAGACATTCTTTTCACAACTCCCCATGGATGGAAGCTGATGAAGATGCTTGTTTTGAAGCTATTCAAAAGATGGACGGGGGAGGACACTCAAACAGACTGTTTAATATTTTGGAACACACTTTGAGGTGGATTGAAATTTGCCTCATTTTACGTGGCAGGCGTCCACAAACCCTCTGAAACAAACAGAGTTTTGGTAGGGGTGTATCCATGGAATGAGCAACTGCTAAGATCCATGATAACACCCTATGAAAAAGATATCTCCATCCTCTTAGCTAAAACCACCATGGGACCCCCATTGGATAATCCTAAAAGAATAATCCCCTTCCCATTAGATTTGAACTTCAACTCTAGGGTTTGATAGTTTTGTGTGTATTATATAAGCAAGTGTAACCATTGCACTCA
>VDFB02155584.1:0-27863 GCA_007258455.2 Sequoia sempervirens
TCATAATAGAACGTCTTAAGGGGATGTCTTAAGGGGTTATAATATGTCTTAAGGGGATGTCTAAAGGGGTCATAATAGAACGTGTTAATTAAGGGGATGTCTTAAGGGGTCTTAAGGGGATGTCTAAAGGGGTCATAATAGAACATGTTAATTAAGGGAATGTCTAAAAGGGTCATAATAGAACGTCTTAAGGGGATGTCTTAAGGGGTTATAATATGTCTTAAGGGGATGTCTAAAGGGGTCATAATAGAACGTGTTAATTAAGGGGATGTCTTAAGGGGTCTTAAGGGGATTTCTAAAGGGGTCATAATAGAACATGTTAATTAAGGGGATGTCTAAAAGGGTCACAATAGAACATCCTAAGGGGATGTATTAAGGGGTCATAATATGGCTAAATATATAGAATATTGATTTGATACATAGAATTACATAGAGTATGTTTAATTTTGTAAATATGTATGTACATATATGTCATCTCAAAATGATGTTTACAAAATTTGGATATGCCATCTCAAGGAACATCTCAAACTTCGTGTCTTCTAGAAATTTAGTGGATCTTCACACGATATCAAAAGGTACAAAGCAATATCAATGAAATCATCAAAAGTATACATATTTTAATTTATATAAAACTATCTATATGTACATAACTCAGTACGCATTTAAAAAAGTATTAGGGTTGAATGCAGGCATCCTCTCCTTTTGTTTCAAAGTATGAGATCAATGCAATGGTGGCTTAAGGATACAAAAAGGATAATAAATCAATTTTAACTATTAATGTCCAATCAATATATATATTTAATCAAAACATGTATTTAAATATAGTTTAACTGATAATTACTTGTTTTTACCAAGTATTCCATGTTGTCTAGGTTGAATTTGCATGGACTAGATCCTTTTTGTGATTATGCCTTAAGGATATATAAAAGAATAATTTAAATCAATTTCAACTAATAACACACTTGACCAATGTCGAAACATGTATTTAATGTATTTAAAAGGACAAAATAAAACCAAAATTGTATTTACCTGTATTTACTTAATCCATTGTACCATCTGCATCCTCTCTTTTTTGCAATGCATCTATGATTGCCTCATGCTCTTCCATAGAAATTGACCATAGTAAGTTTTTTGAAGGTCTTCCACGATAGCGCTCTAGTTTTATATTTATTGCCACCACCAAATGTGAATAATGCATAATCTTTTTATGTGTTTCATAGTCTTTGAATGCAGGTAGACCATTCTTTCTTCTCAAGTATTTTCGTAACCAAGTGCCAACAACCACCACCGATCCTATTGGAAAACATGTTCAAAAACCACCATCAAATAACTTCTCAAAATTTACTTAAGGGGATCGAAGACTTGTTCTAAAAAATTGCTTAAGGGGATCTAAAACTTGTTATCAAAATTTGCTTAAGGAGGTGTCTTAAGGGGATCGCAGTACTTGTTGGATAATGAAAATACCATCATCATCTTCGAGGTGTTAACAACTTATGTTTAGTTTCCACCTGAGCCAACCAATATCAATACGTTTTGCTCTTCATTCCCTCGGGTGCAATAGCGCATACACATGTCTGCCAACAAAGTGGAGTTAATAGCATTGCATATCCATATAACTAATTTAATTAAAAATAACTTAATAAAGCAAAATAAAATGAAATAAATTAGAAATTAAAATTACCTTCTTGTACAAGATGCAGTACGATCATAATCTTAGGATACAAACAATTGATCATTTTCTTCAATAGTTCTTTCATATTGATTAGTAGCTACAGGTGTGTCAGCGATCTTTGCGCCCTTGCTTGTTCAACCCATTCTATATTTTCACAAGCTTCCCAATTTCCTGAGATACAAAAATGGAAAAAACATGCAAGCTCCCTTGTCCAAATAGTCCATGTGCTTGTTGTCGCACTCCTAAATGAATGCCATTTAGTAGATCCACTAATTGTCTCAAAATCAACTCTAGATACAATGTTTTCTTCCACCAACCAAAAGAATCGATGAACTGTAGAGTAATCACTCGAACCAGGTGCAGATAATCTTCTATTACACCAATCCACAATCTCATGTGTATTTTTAAATTTTACTGAATCCTCAAATTTTAATTGTTCTCTAGCAAGAATTCTTTTGACACACGCACCAGCTCCATCATGTTCTCCTTTACCATGCCCAGCTTCAAAAAAACTCCATATATGTTGGAAATTAAGTTCCTTGTGAACCCTACTTAACCAATAGAACATTCGAGCATTCTTGAAGTGCCCCGTACAATTATCTAACCATATGAGGTGTTCTATCATCTAGATTCCTCTTTCTCTTAAATTTCTATAAAAATATACTAAAACAATATTGAACAAACTTTTGATGAATGTGGCGATTGTCACTCAAATAAAATTGATACTCCCTCAAAACTTTTCTATCATCCTTAGTGCTATCATCTGCATGTCTATAAACAATATGGACAAACATAGCTACTTGCATAGAATTATAATATTGAGATTGAATTTCCTCTTGCGGAGCGAGAGTATAATTCTCCGCAAAATCAACCACTAAGAGTATAGTACCAATTGGAAATGTGTTTCTACATGCACGAAATTGGCCATCAAGCCATTGAGCATGTTGAGTGCATAACATGTTACAATTTTAATTTTATTATTAAATTCACTCATAGAAATGCATGCACACTAACTTTTTCTATAACTAAATCACAATGCTTTCCTATTTTTCCATCTTTTTTAAAGAATAGTGAACATTCCTAAATCTTTTGACATCTACTAATTGTTGTCCAAATCATGATCAACACTTTCATGCAAACAAATTCTTAAAAATGAAAGATTTATGCAGTTAATGCATTGTCCAGAAATACAAGAACTTAAATAAAATAATTTATCATTAGATTTTTCACAAAACAAACCTAAAATAAACTCTCGTATTGCTTTAGGTGGCATATCAATACCACACTCTTGTATAATCATGTTAGTATGCAGATTTTAGCATTATATATCGAAAAACATCATAAAATACTTGAAATTGAACATGTATTTTACAACAAGAAGATATTCATTGCTTATTAATTTTTACATACCGGGGTTTACATTTTTCAAAATATCTTTGACTTATTTTAATATTACTAGGTAACACTGAATCGCTACAAAATTTTCTATAAAATTCAGTTTGTGTTGTATCTAATAGGTGTTTTGGGTGAGGATCGCGAACTTTGGACCCCACCCTTAATTTTAAAACATCTCTAGAATTAGATGAAACCCTAGTATTATCATGCCAATATTTTTCGATCAAAGATTTAATTTCAACATTCAATTTCATATCAGACCTCGGGAGTTGACCACTGAAACTCCAACATTGGTTGATAGGATCATTTTCTATACTTTCTCTTCTTTTGCTGCTCTTAGTAATGTTTTGGGATGCATTTTTAAAACTTCTAATATTGCTTACCATTCTTTTATTCAAAGTTGTTTATTGACTATAGCAGTAGTTATGGCTCTTCTTGCTGCGTTTTATCTTTAGATGCGACTATTTTTCTTTAATGATTGAATGGCAGCAGCAGCAGTAAAGGCATAGCATGTTTTAATGATTGATCTTTTTTCTTTTTGGTTTAACATAAAGCTAACCTTTTCATTACCACCTCATTCTTTGCATTCTCATCAATTGCATCATTAGTTACGACATACGATAAAGAATTTGAGGGTGTATATTCATTAGCATGTGTTCTTATTTGCCTCAAAATTTGATCGAGGAAGATTATCGAAAACACCACTTCAATTTTAAAAGTATTTTCATTAAATTCAACATCACATTCTAAATTTTCATCTTCATTTTCATCAACAAAACAGTTTTCATTTTCATTTTCATTTTCATCAACAAAGCGGTTTTCATTTTCATTTTCATCTTCATTTTCATTAACAAAACGGTTCTCATTTTCATTTTCATCAACAAAACGGTTTTCATTTTCATTTTCATTTTCATCAAAAATATAGGTTTTGTTTTCATTTTCAAGAAAATGATCATTTTGATTTTCATTTGCAACAAAATATTTTTCTTTTTCGTTTTCAACATATTCTATAAAAGTTTCATCTCTTTGAATATAGTCAATGTCAACATCATTATATCCAGCATCTTGTAAATCTTCTACAAACAAATTTACCATTTCACTAACATGTGGATTTGAAGACATACCTGGATTTGTGTATATTGAAACATTCTCCATAGCATTCAAAGAGGGATTTGAAGACATAGTAGGACTTGTTTGTATAATCATATTCTTCTCCAAATTGACTCCTTGCAAATTAGCTTCATCTACAACTATGGTATCTTCAATGTTTTCATCTTCAATAGTTGTTGAATTGGTTGCTCCACCATCGTTCATTGATTTTATTCTCATTCTTCTTTCTCTTTGTCTTTGTCTCTCTTTTTCTTTATTTGCTTCAACTTCTTGAGGAGTCAATGTCTTTCTTCTCTTATTACAAAATTTATCTCCCATAATTATAAAATTCTCAAGCACAAATGAATGTTAATAGTGAAATACTTCAAAATATTCAATCCAAATTGGAAGTTGAATACCTATTACAGCAAAATTCTTCCTCTTGTGTTCCTCAAAACAAATAGAAAACTACCACAATTCCACTTTAAAAATTGTTTTCTTCATGCTTCCTTTGAAAAATTCAAACCATATAGCAAATTTCACTTCAAAAATGGTGTAGATGATGCTCCCTTTGATAAAATCAACCAGAAATCAAATTGACCACCTATAAATACAATAACTTATGAAAAATAATTGATTTTTAGTGCTCTCGGCCGTACATGTGAAGTTGCAAAGTTGCAGACTTGACAGTAATTGTGCACAGTGTTTTTAAATAAAATAAACGGGATCCCGTCTATAAAACGGGATCCCGCTTATTATTAAACAGGATCTCGAGTATAAAACGGGATCATGTTTACTAATAAATGGGATCCCACTCTATAATCGGGATCCCGTTCACTCAAATTGAGTGTGGGAGCCGTTGTAAAGGCAATGGGATCTCGTTTTATAAATGGGATCCCGTTACCTTTACAACGGTCGAAATGGCAACAGGATCCCGATTATAGCACGGGATCCCGTTTATTACTAAACGGGATCCCGTTTTATAATCGAGATCCCTTTTTTTTAATTTGAATTTTGTTTTGCATCGTGGGTGGGTTTTTGCCAAGGTTTTTGGTTCAGGAAAAGCTTTGGAAGTCCGAACCTAAGCCTTCAACCTAGTTTGACCTGCAAATTGAAGGCCCTAACAATGTCGAGGAAAAATATTGACTTTGGACATATGGCTCGAAATTAAAACCCATTTTAGATCAAACAATGCAGATTCTAAATATGTAATTTGTTTGCAATTGAATTATTTTTTTTTTCTATTTTTCAATTATTTCTAATAAATTGGTCCATAAACTTTAAATATCGAGTTTTACTATTTTAATAACTTTGATCAACATAACGATTTGACAAGCGGATTACGAGGAGCAAACTTTAGACAATTCTTTTCAATTTGAAAAAAAATAAAATCAAAATGATAAGTTTAGGTCATCTTATGCATAATGGTACATGACGATTTTTCAAAACGACAAATCATTTAATAAAAAATTAACAAAAAAAAATTCAATAAAAAATTACAAAAAATATCAAGAGCAAGGTTCGAGTCATAAAACTTTCCCAAAAGGATTTAGAAAAATACAATAATTTAAGTCAAAATATGGATGTCAGTACACATGCATGGTATGGTAAAAAAAAAATGACTTTTAAACAGTGGTTTTTTGAAATGCCTATTGAAACTCAATTTGTACAATCTGGGTATTGAAATAAATTACATATTTGGAAACTAGACTTCGAGCACTACATTTTATGATTAGTGAATTTTTTGAAGATTTCATCTCTAAGTGCTTCAAATTTTAAGGTCAAATGTGTCAAATACTGAAAATCAGGGAAAACACTCCCACTCAACTTCTTGCACACACCCTGTGCCAAGATACTGGTAATTCTGACACTAGTAAATTTTGGTGACAGACTCTAGATGTGCCGTAAGATTAGTCAGATCTATTAAAACAATGGTTAAATGCGCTATTTGGACTACAAATGCGCTAAAATACTGGGTGTATGTGCTAAAACAAACTGTGTATGCACTATTCTGGGATTGTTCACAATGTTGTCCATTTTTTTGGTTTTTCCCATTAAAAGGATTGATTTTCAGGGTGTAATTTTCTAAATCATGGATATTTTGATAGGGAATCTTGCTGGTAAATCTCTGAATTTGATGATCTAAAGGGAAGATACCTTCAAAAAGTGACCTTTCACGCATAAAAGAAAGTTTGAAAAATGATGGTTTTCTGCAAAAAAAACCTAATATTTCCAAGTTTTTCTCTATTGTAACAATTGATTTGGGTTGTTGGAATATTGTATTGCTAGTTGTGGGATGAAAGAATGACAAAAAGGTTGACTATGATTATGATTTTGTGAAAGAGATCTTCATTGGAAATAAGCTTGTGAATATAAAGGCTCTAAAGTAAAATCATCAGTATATCCTCTAGAAAATTCATGATAACAATGGATGAAAGTTCGATGTTCAAGCAAGATTTTCCTACTTTGATATAAGAAGTGTCTCCTTTCCAAAAAAAAATTGTAGCTAAGTTGCTTCTTTGGTTTCTTGACTCTTTTTGCAAGGGATTTCTTGACAAATGTTGATTTTCAATCCCTTAACATAAATTTCACAAGTTGATTTGTCAAACTCTTTGTGCTAATCTGGATGATCTTATCTGAATTAATGTTTTGAAAACACAATGAGCAGTTGTAAAAAAGTTGTTTTTTTAGTCCTAGAATCTAAACAATAAGTGTATGTTCAAGAATCAAACATGATCCTCTTTGATTTCCACTGGTATTTGACAAAGAATACACTTCAAGAAGAATCACTCTTAAGGTCAAAAGGTCATCATAATAAACATATCCCACATCTTAAAATTGCACCAACTCATAGAGTCATGTCATGCCCTAGAGGGCACCCATGTTTTTGTCTTTTCCAGGCATGTACTAAAAGTTATATTTCTTGATCCCTTGAGCAAATGGTCCTTGGAAATTATATGGTGAGTGTCTTGGGGGAAGATTCTTCCCTCCCCTTCCACCCTGAGTATTATAATGTTTGGATACTAACACAGTTGGATTCTACTATAAGGTTCGTAGATAGGGTATCCGTTCAGAGTGACAAATGATAAACTCCCTCAGGAGACCTCCCAATATTTAGAACAAATATTTTGGGGATTGTTATCTTGCACACTTCTGGTAAATGTGGTTTTCCCTAGATTCACTTTTATTTTATAGTGGGTTGGAAAACCTGGCTTTGGTTGTTCCCACTCGGGTCGTTCCCGTAGGATGAGTAATTTTTCCCACTATGGTAGGCCTTCTAAAGGATTTAACAAAGCATAAATTGCATGAAATCAAAAGATGAGTATGGCATTTTGATCACCCAGTTAAGGGGAGAGCATAGGCCTATTACCATACAATCACAACAAACAATGTTCAGTTTTTAAAGCCCAAATGATAATTTTCTATTCTACGTGAAGATATTGCTTCAAAAAAGATATGATGTTCATTTTAACCGAGATAGCAATGTATGATGACTACCCTGGGATTAGTGTATTTTAATTCCAAATGACTACCCTAGGATTGGTTCATTTTAATCCAAAAGTAGCAATGAAACCACTGGCCGCAGTCATGTCAAATTTAGACAACAATTTAGACAAATTATAGATGCACTAGAATAGAGGTCATATGTGCTACAAAATTGATCATATGCACTACAAAATCAATCATATGCGCTACATAATTTATCATATGCGCTTCATAATTGATCATTTGTACTAAAACAAAGTTGAGCTCAGGGAACAGTATGGTGCATTGAAAGTTCATTAAAAGGCATTGGAACAGTCTTCAAATGTGCTAGAATTTTTGGTGGATGCACTGGAACAGTCGTTTGATGCGCTAAATTATCTAGTGGATGCGTCGTAAAATCTCTCGATCATGCTAAAAGAAACACATCAGAAACCTACATAGACACTTTTCTGAGAAAGATGTAAAATATGGGGTTAAGGGCCCCACGGTGGGCACCAAAATGTAAGTGTGGAATAAGTAATGAGTGAAATAACTAACAACACTTCTTAATAAGACATTATATCAAGAGAATCAACAATAATTAATCTAAATAACATAGGAAAACTCTTGAAAGTGTCATATTGCTCTCTATCTCCAAAGATTTATTAAGTCACTGGGCTCTTAGATTTTGTAAGCATTGTGACTTTTAAAACACCAATCTAGAGAATGAGATGCTGCTAAATGCAATAATCTAGTCCTATATGATGATGTCTAAATGATATGATGAAGCTACTGTAATCTAAAATGACATGAAACTTGATAAAAGAAGCTACAATAAACTATGATGCAGCCACGATATTGATTCTATTCTAAAATGCTTGCTATTTCTTTTGCTAAATGATAATTTCTTATTTCTAAGATGCTTGATTTCTCAATTGGTATTTATGCAGAGTAAGTTTGCACAAAGTTGGGATCCTTTTCCTATGGAAAGAAGTTGTATCTATAGATTCCCGACAACACATTTGTGAAGGGGTAGCAAAGAAAAGGTCTATATTTGATTTGAAGAATATAATGGTGAAGGATGAAGAAGCCTGAGCTGATTATGGGGATTGTTCCTCCCCACAAAAAAATTCAACCAGATGATAGGAAGAATCAATGGAAGAAGATGAAGAAGTTCACCTATAAATTTGTCTCCAATTTCTCTCCAAAATTGCCTTTGAAGATTTGAGATGAATTAAATTAGACATATAGCATATCTAATTTGGTAGGTGAAATATGATGAGCTATAGAAATATGTGCATAAATTTGAATATTTGGATTTGTTTCAAATTTAGGAAGAAATAACAATTATTAAAATAAACAAATGTTTTTTTTTATATTGTTTATTTAATAAAAGAGAGATAATGATAATTAAATAAAAACTATTGAAGTTTTGATTATTTAATTAAGAGAGAATAATCAGAAGAATATAAATGTGAACTATATAAATAAATATTTCTATTTATTCAATAGTAGATGAATTTAAGGTTAATTAATCAAATAAATCATATTTAATTAATTAGATTATCCAAACCATTTTTAGGTGTATACAATTACTTTAATATCTATTTAGATTGATTATCTTCACTTCTAATCATGCAAAATCTGGAGGTGGGGCTAACTGAAATGCATTTGAAGTCCTCAAATCATGCAGAGTTAAAGGTGGAGTTCAACAAGGGTTTTGAGCTTCATTCTCAATTGGAGGAGTCTTTTTAGGAGCCTTAAGTGGTGAACCATCATGTAGAAAAAATTTGACCACTTAATCTTTTAGTTTACATCAATTTTGATTCCCCTTTTCGTGGATTTTCGTCTTTGCTCATGGGTGATATATTTGGAAATTTTTCCACTTTTAGTTGGCTGCTAGTTCCACCTCCTAGATCTTTGATGCCATCTATTGTATATATTGAAAAAATACTATCTTTTTCTTAGTTCTTGATTCCATTTCTCTTTTACATAGTAGAGAGATTAGAAAGACTTGTAACTCAACATTCATTATTTTCAATTTTGATACAATAGTACCTTGATTTTTAGTAGATTTTTTAGAATTTTGTAGAGTTTCCTTCAGGATATTCAATAAAAATAGAGTTTACCTTCGCAATTTCTAGTTTTTTGTCTCTTTTAAATGATTTGATGTAATTTTAATGTGTTTTAAATCAGAAACATTTGAATTTCTATCTTATTTACAAATGCATGTACGCAATAGCAGTTTATCACAAGTCATTGATTGTGCTCTTAAGTTTATCTCTTATGTTAATTTGTGAAAACCCTATTTTACTTAGTAAGGAAAGATTAAACAAAGCCTTTTAGTGAAATATTTATGTCATCAAGGTGCCCAGGTTGAGTTGTGTTAACAAATTTATGGGAGTATTAGTTGTGAATAAGTTTGCATAGTAGTATTATTCAGTGTATCACCTCCTAATAATAATTTACCATTCGAGTTTCCTTGAGTTTCATAGATTAATCTTTCTCCCTTTTCCCACACAAATCAATAATTTCTAGGAGATCAAAAGGGAACCAGCCCATAATCTTGAGATTCACCTTCAACATGAGCAACCCATAGGCTCAAAGGTGTTTCCATGTTTCACAGTATTGCTAAGCTTCAAGCTTAGCATCTAGGGTGAAATCTCTATGACAATAGTTTTTGCCACGCTTGGTGAAACTCTAAAGCTCACTTCAGAGAAAGAATTCAAATTGTAAGTTTCTATTCTTGTATATATAGTAGTGTTTTTTCCTTTCAGAGGTTACAATTTATACCTAGCGACTCTGAGGACATCTTCTAGTTTCAAGCAGAAAAAGCGCTTGTATGTTTCATCTTAGCAAAATAAATCTGATTCACTTTGATGTCAAGAAGTTTTCTAGGTTTCAAATGCTTTAACATGTCAAGTTTTCATGAAAAAAGCATGTTTCCACCTCTGTTTCATGAGAATGCTAGCTACCCATCACCTTCTCAACCACATCGGGCCAATCATGCTGTTGATTTTATCCCAAATAGCCATGCAAAAATAGTATATCAGCATGCTCAACATGCTTACCTCCCACCCACCCCTTCTCAACCTTCATATCAACATTTATATGTCCAAAATCAGCCTCAAGAAACATCTCTGATGTCAAATCAATTCATACACTCTCCTAACCACCTTCAAGATTTGGATGTTAAGGATATGAAGAATAGCATGAATGAGACCAAGGACATATTGTTAGACATCACAAAGTAGATAGAAGAGTTCAAGAGGCAACAAGAGCTTCATTTGCAACAACAAGAGTTATATTATCAGGCCTACCTTCATGAGTAGGAGTTGGAGACATAAAGAATACAGTTTGAAGAAAAGCTTGATTGGGCGTTAGCTACAAAAGAGGATCAAATGAAGTTTTTGTTTGTTCAAACACGAAAGCATGAGGTCCAAACAACTCCTTTCATTCTAGATCAGCCCTTTCAAGATAGGTCTAGTAAGTATAAAATTCCAAGTTTTAAGCAAAATGAGCCTCTTAACTTTGCAAATCAGCCTTTTCAACTTGAAATTTCAAATTTCATAAGCCTTCATCCTTTGCAAGTTGAGGTAAGTAATCAGGTACAACCTAGTATAGTTATAGAGCATCCCATTGATCAGGATATTCCCTTGATCATGGAGAAGATTAGAAGTATAAATCCACTACATTTAGTTGTAGAGTATTGCCGATTAGAGCGGCAAAAGATTGATTTGGAGCAAGGGGTTGTAGAGTCCAAACCAATCAAAATTCCAAGTTTCCGAAGTGCTCCCTCAATACAACAACCAATTCATAGCCAAGAGCAGTCTGGAACACCTTATAATGAACTTATTAATCCTACTTCAACAATTGAAGGTTCTTGCAGTCCCTTTTGTGCCACCAAATCAGAAAAATCACATGTGGAGCAAGAGGTTTTTGTTGTTTATAGTGTGTTCCTAGCTCAAAATGAACATAACGCATGTGTAGAGGAGGTTGGTTCAATCTTGACATTGAATCTTTTGCACTTTGATTCATTTGAGAATTTTTCTAATGTTGTTTATGAGATGAAAAAAAGTGGAATGGAAAGGGTACAAGGTGAAATTCTTCTGTTGCAAAGACAAGTTGTCAAGGTTTCATTGGAGAAGGCACCACATGAGGAGGAAGATTCAATTTCTTTGTTTGATCAACTACATGTATTTGTTGCCAATGAGGAAGAGAGCATATAGGTGATAAAATTACCAACTGATTTGGAACAACAAGAACATGTTAAAAAAAATTATGAATTGTTGGTCCATGAAAGGAAGGATGAGGATAGAATCTCAATCCATATAGAGAAGCAAAAGGACAATTTTTTTTATGAGTCTAGCAAGCTTGTTTTGCATGAAGATAGAATTGAATACCAGGCTCAACATGAAACCAAGTCAGATTAGGTTCTCCATGAAGATGAAGCATCTAATTTTTTTTTAGAACTCCCTTCGTATTCTAATGAAGAGGCTAACATGGATGAAACTGAGGTAACTTTCCTTGAAGAGAAATCAAGTGGACTAGCTAAAGACAATCAACCTTTTCAAGACAACTATATGCTTAATTGTCAAGATCCTAACTGTTTAGCTTGTAGAGAGCTTACCACTCTGCTGAATTGTTGTAATGACCAAGACCCCAAATACGTAAGTGGTGAGGACAACAAGGTAAAAAAAGATTTTGAACTTTTTTATTTTTTCATTTAACCAATATGAAGCTAATCAATTCGAGGATAATAATGAAAGTATGTAGCTAGAGCCTTTAGAAGAAGAGGCCAAATGTCAAGAAGACCAACAAGATGAAGGGAATCAGGTAGGAAAGGTGTAGATTTAGGAAGAAACAAATGAGGACAGTCATGATTTGGAAGTTCAAGAGGTTGGATCACAAGAAAAGTTTGTTCAAGTAGAACAAGAAAAGAAATCATATATTTGAAGGTATGAGCCTTGAAAGCCATCATGAGGATAGGTTAGAGCATACATTTCATTATGAAATTGTTTTGTTTAGGGTAGGGTAATTTAGTTTCAATTCAGTTAGCTATAGTTTCATTCCTCTAAGTTCTCTAAGCACATTTCATTTTAGTTCTATTTTGTTTTTCAATAAGTGCAGATGCACTATTTGTTGGCCCTGTCCTAAATAGAGCCATGTTAGTTTGTTTTATGTTTTTTTTTGCTATTGTATAGTTCCCAAATAGAAGAGTTACAATGGTTTCAAGAGTCTAAAAAGGGCAGAATTTGACTCCATGCCCAATGGATTGTTAATGAAACTTGTCTGGCATGCTTAGTAGGCAAGCATTCAATAGAAATCACCAAAAATGTTACTAAAGGTTCACCTACAACTCAATTTGGTAGAGTTGAAACAATTGTTACATCTAAGGTGAAAGGTACTCCAATAAATTTCTGCTAATCCTAATCATTAATAAGGATTATTTTAGATGGAATTCAATTTCTATTATGCAATATTTTACAGTAGAAAGGAATTACACCAAATTGCATAATTTGTAATATTTTATTCATTTTGTAATAAAAGTATTTATAATATGGCATAAACATTGTTTTTTCATTCATTGAAGATCAAAAGAATGCTTAAATATCCCACACAAGTTGTGGGAATGACTGAGTTGAATTGATACAATAATGGATGCAAGTTATACATCTAAAGATTAATTCAAGGAAAAACACATGAGAAGAGATCATATATGTCATTTCCTTAAGGGCTAATGTAGTTGTTTTCCTTCTATCTTCAGCTTGATCCTTCTATCTTCAACTCCTATCATTCTCAATCTCTAGATGTACTTGTAGTTGATTTAAATATTTCATTAGAGCTCAGGACATGAAATCTCACCACATGTTTCATCAACAAAGATATAACTTATAGCTACGATGCATTAAATCAACTCAACCACTATCAGATAAATGTAAAAGAGCCAAATTAGTTCATCAAATGAAAGTGAGATCATCAAGAGGAGCATTGAACTTCATTACTTTTCTAACTAGTTTTCTCATTGTGTAGGTACAGGTTCATCTTTCATTTCATGATTCATCCCTTTTAACATTTCAACATGTGGAGAGAAATGGGATCCTATAAGGGTTGAGCCCAGCATGCTACCCTCATAGTTCATGAGAGGGATATAGGGAAACACATATACAAAGCATGAAGTCACTTTTGGTGAGCCAATACAAGCCATTGAAGGACCTTTTGAAACAATATAAGGTACACTATTAGAGAAAGAAAATTGACAGTCAGATTCATCAAAAGGAGGGCAGAAACCCATCATTAGAAGTCCCTTCTTTGGGACAGTCACAATTGAATAGGCTGAATCATATAAAATATTAAATCCTAGAGATCCTATCAAAATACCATTCATAAAGAAAGAAAAAGTACATAATGACAGTGGTCTCCATCATCAAGATTCATTAAGACTCCATTATCCTACACTTATATAGTCCTGGGCAGAAAAGTATAGTCTTAGTGTAACATGTGTCAACATCCACTAAATGAAAATGAAGATGGAAGGACATCAAATTAAAAAAAAAGAGATACTTTTGAAACCATAGAACAACTATAGAGTCTCTCAAAAGCCTAAGCTATAAAATCATTCTTTATTGAAGTGACAATCAAAATCATGATCTAGATGATTGGTTTCAGAAGATTTTAATGGATAGTCTATATTCAAAGCTCAACACAGCATGTTTGAAGGAAAATATATAGAAAATTTACATAAGTTAATGGAGAATAAAAACATAGTGACCTCATGAGTGAGGGAAACACCATCTATAGGTCACTTTAACAACTACCTTATGATTGTAGATTTTCATTTGATAATTGCCACTTTTAAATGATAGTCAAATCATAAAAATAGATTTAAAGTGCCAAAAAGAGATAGCCAATGTTTATAATACATGATCAAATTCATAGTTCCATGATATCATATGTATAAAGGTTCATTTAAGAAGAGCAGTAGTGCCAAGACAATTAGTAACCTATATGCAAGTGGTAGCTTTGAGAATGACACAACATATGAAAGTAAATAGAGGAGCATTTGATTTTCATTGTATAGGTAATGCATGAAGAATTTGAATGTGAGCTAGTAGAATTACAATGAGCTAACATCATGAGAAATTTGTCATAAATTCATTACAAAAAAATGGCATATTGCAGGAGCATGGTTCACAGTGAATGATTATTTGCAATTGAAAGGTTAGTAGGGTTTTTCTTCCTTCGTGTACATCAGTGGTAATTTTAGTCACAAGTAACAAATGTTGTCTTCAAAATTTTCCATTTTTACAATTTGTCTTAGAATCAACATCAAAGGAACAAGATAAACTTTGCAGAGATAAAGTGTAAATAATGCTAAAGCGACATTGAAGGAGTCCTTATATTTTTTCAAACCTATAGAAAATGGAGGAAAATCCTCAATTCTTTCATAAAGAATGTATAATACAACTATGACCTATAAGTGGAAAGAAACCCAAATTTTGGGTTGAATATAAAGGGTTTTGTCTTGTTTTTACCCAGAAATTAAAAAGAAGCTCGTGGCCTGCATAAAGAATCAAACCCTCGACATAAAGGAAAATGGAAACCATGCAAAGCCCCAATATTTGGAAAAATGAAAGATGAGAATGAAGTGGAGGAGGTGCCATGAGTAATATACAAAATATAAAGGAGGGTTTTCATCTTTTTCTTGAAAGAAGAAGTGAAGATACAAAGCTCTGTAAAGAATACAAGTTGTGGCTATAGAGTTTCTTCAAAAACAAAAATAAAAATGCATGGAGGAAACAAAAAACACTCATTATTTTTGTAGCTTTTAAGCTCAAATCAAGTTTTTTTCTACAAAAAAAGAATGAGTAATGCAGAGCTCGAATGGGAAAGGATTACCTAAGGCGTTGCTAAAAAAATATGCACCTAGATCCACAATCTCCATTAGAAGAACTCCTTATCTCGCAATCACCACTAAGTGTTCAGAGCTACCCATCATGGCACCCTCAATAGAGTGCCAAGTGCATATGTGAAATGAAGGAAAGGGCCACAAGTTTCAAGTTTGGGGCTTCTGTTTGCCCTAATTTTTGGTTGATAAAACAATTGGTGTTTTTGCCTTTGGTTTTAAAATATTTCCCTCATAAATTATTATATTTGCATTAAGTATGACTTTGTCACATTTTGCATAATATCCATGATGTAAAATGGAGTTAGATAATGTAGGCATTATTATAAAAATCAATTAAAATTTGCTTTAATAAATGTCATGCACATACAAATAGGAAAAACCGTAACACATATTAAATTAATTGTTAATTGATTACTTTAATATATATTTAGATTGATTATCTTCACTTCTAATCATGCAAAATCCAGAGGTGGGGTTAACTGAAGTGCAATTGAAGTCCTTGAATCATGCAAAGTTAAAGGTGGAGTTCAATAGGGGTGTTGATGTTCATTCTCAGTTGGAGGAGTCTTTTTAGGAGTCTTAAGTGGTCAACCATCATGTAGATAGAGTTTGACCACTTGATCTTTCAATTTGCATTAGTTCTGACTCCCCATTTTTGTGGATTTTTATCTTTGCTCATGGGTGAGATATTTGGAGATTTTTTCACTTTCAGTTGGTTGCTAGTTCCGCCTCCTAGCTCTTTGATGCAATCTATTGTATATATTGAAAAAAGATTTAGTATTTTTCTTAGTTCTTGCTTCCATTTTTCTTTTACACAGTAGAGAGACTGGAAAGACTTGTAACTCAACATTCATTATTTTTAGTTTTGATAGAACAATACCTTGATTTTTAGTAGATTGTTTAAAATTTTGCAAAGTTTCCTTCAGGATATTCAATAAAAATAGAGTTTACCTTCACAATTTCTATTGTTTTGTCTCTTTTAAATTATTTGATGCAAATTTAATGTGTTTTAAATCATAAAAATTTAAAGTTCTGTCTCATTTACTGATGCATGTACACAATAGCAGTTTATCACAGGTCATTGATTGTGCTCTTAAGTTTATCTCTTCTCTTAATTTTTGAAAACCCTATTTTCCTTAGTAAGGAAAGATTAAAGAAATCCTTTTAATGAAATATTTATGTGATCAAGGTTCCCAAGTTGAGTTGTGTTAACACATTTATGGGAATATTAGTTGTGAATAAGTCTGCATAGTAGTATTCTTTAGTGCATCACCTCCTAGAAATAATTTACCATTCAATTTTCCTTGAGTTTCATAGATTAATCTTTCTCCCTTTTCCCACACAAGTCAATAAATTCTAGGAGATCAAAAGGGAACCAACCCATAATCTAGAGATTCACCTTCAACATGAGCAACCCACAAGCTTGAAGGTGTTTCCATGTTTCACATAATTGTTAAGCTTCAAGCTTAGCATTTAGGGTAGAATCCTCGTGACAATTGTATCAAAGTGTATCTTGTCAGAGGTGCACAACATGAGGAAGAGTCTATGAGTGGTGAAGAAAAGATAGATAACTCAATAGTTGAGTGTGTAAGGGGTGAATAAGTTGGCCAGAAGAAAAACACATTGTTAACCCCTTTATTGTATTGATGCTTTTTGTTTGGGTTCCACTCATTCAAATTGGTGTATTATAGAAAGGAGATGTGATGTTGAGCTAATAGTAAGTGTAGAAAAAAATGGCATAGAAGAGAAGTGAATACAAAATAGATAAACAAGTGTAGAGCAGAAGAAGAATTGCAGAGTGTGCAACTTACATGTAAGTGCAGTTGCAAATAAGTTACAACATAGGACTATCATTAATATTGTTATAATTGGCATTGTAAATATGATAGGTGGGTGCCATTAGATATCTGGGTAGGTGCTTAGAGCAGGGAGTGGGTGCTCCTAAACCAGGAGATTGGTGTCTCTATAGGATTGGTTCCCTTAAAACATTGTAATTGAACTTTAAAGCTTGTGAGGATTGAGTACGATAGTAGATCCTAGCTGCATTTCTCACCGTTTTTTTTCACAACCTTAGGTTTTTCACGTACATTTGGTGCTATGAGATGACTCTATGTGTGCTCTCTCATGTGTTTACTTATTAAAGTCTTGTTTTTTCTGCACACTGAAAGTTCAAATAATTAATCTGCATTAAGGTTCAAGAAGCAAAAATTTCTATATCTACTAATTCACCCCCCTCTTAGTAGATCTCTATGTTCCAACAATATGAAGTGTATTAAGTATGTTTTTAGAGCTTAATTGGAACTATATCTTTGGCATGTTGCAGATGTATTATTAGTAGTTTATATTGGTAATGAACCACCCATTTCTCTATCTTTTTTCTATTTTGGGTAGTTATCCCTTGGTAGTGAGCCACTGATAGTGATCTATTCTTTCTTTCTAGATAGTGAGTCCTTAGATAGTGAGTCCAACATTATGTATTCTCCTTTGTAATTATTTATAATATATTGTGATCTAATCCTCACTATATTTTTTCCCGTTCAAGGGTTTTCCACGTAAATCCAATGTTCTTATGTTCCTTGATGTGATGCATGCTTTATATATTCCTTTTTGTTACTATGATTTTAATGTGATGCTTTGAATGGATGTTTAAATTGATGAAGTTAATGAATTTCAATGAATACTGATTCACCCCCCTCTCAATATTCCATGTGTTCAAAAATTAGTATCAAATCTTGGTTCCTTCTATTTTCTTGATCATTGAAGTATATCTTGGATGTTGAACACATGGCTAAAAGGAAGTATCATATCCCTCCAAATATATTATCCCTAAAGGGTTTACGAAATAAGATTGTGAAGTTGCTATGGAAGGATAACTCAAATCAACTCTTGATGATCTAGATAAAGAATAATGTGACAACAATGAATTGAAAGAGAATATTAAGGATGTAGATGAGTGTATCAAAATTTTAAGAGAACAACTCAAGAAAGCTAAAGAAAGATTCAAGGAAACAAATGGGCAGCTCAAGAAATCAAATGAGATAATCACCAATCTGAAAGTGCAAGTTGAAGAAGGAAAAAGAGTTGAAGATTGCTTGAATTCCAAATCAAAATATAAATTTGAAGAATGTTCAAAGCTTGAACAAGAGATTGTGACTTTGAGATCAGATTTAGAGAAAGAAAAGATTCAAGAAGACAAATTCAAGAAGAGCTCCACCTTGCTTGATAAAATGATTGCAAATCAAAAGTTTTCTAAGGAAAAAGAAGGATTAGGGTTTGAAAAAGGAGAAATTTCAAAGGAAAATCATACTCCAAATAATGTTGAAAAGAAGAATGATGAAAAAAGGAAGAGTGGCGATAGGAAGAGCAATGTCAGAAAGGTCCAGAACTAGAAGAAATATTTCAAAATACCTCCTATTAAATAACTTGATGCAAAAAGGTATTCATCTTTTAATGGTTACTATTACTCTTTCAATAACTTTGTACATAGAGAAATAGAGTGAAGAAGCATAATGAATCAGAATGTTCAATCACCATTCAGTCAGTGTTTTACATGCAATAGATTTGGTCATAAAGATGGTTAATGCAAAATTCAAATGATGAATAGTTACAATAATGGTGTGATATTTCAATCTTTCAATGGTTATTGTTATACATGCAATGGAATTGGGCATAAGGATTTTGAATGAAAATATAAAATGACAAGAAGTAAGTATATTCAACAAAAATGTGTCATATGTCATAAATGTAATAAACCAGGACACGTAGCTAAGATTTGCAGAAGTAAGAATGTGAAACCCTCTATTTCACATAAGAATATTGAATCCCATAAAGAAGGTTGATATGGTTAAGATGAAGATGGAAATGAAAAAGAAATGGAAGAAAAAGGAAGAGAATGAGGTGAAGAGTGAGTCTATTCCAACCCCTTGTACAAATTTTTCCCCCATAAACTAGATAAAGAGCTTTGGCTTAGGGAGATTTTTAACATAAAAAATTTAATTCCCCCACTAAATATGTGGTGTTGATTCCTTCAGCACATTGGTACATGTGTAGATTGACATGGTTGATCTTTTGATGGTATCTTTGGTGTGAAATATCATGTTTTGAAGACTTGTAGAGAAATTGAAGGTTCCTGTGATGACATAGTGAAAGTTTTCCATCTTTTTTGACCTATCTTTATCTACTACAATCAATAAATATTAGGTCACTAGAAAAGAATTTATATGTAAACTCACATATGTGAAAGTCATTTATAACCAAGAAATTGAAGTGGAGAGCAGAGAAAAGGTGATTTAAATCAATTCTAAAGTGTCGCTTGAAACCTTGTTGACAAACTCCAAAGGTATGTATATATATATTTTTTGCAAACCCTAGTTCTATGAATATTCAAAAAATTTACTCCCCAGTTAATTGATGTACTAGAGCATCCAAGACCTAAATTTAAGAAGCACCCATTCAAATATATGGAATTAGATCCTAAAGGTGAATTTTTGAGGGTTCTATATGGTGTGATACACATTCATACTAAATTTGCAGATTATGATCATCTGAAAATGGAAGAATACTAGGTGAATGTGTTGATTGGAGATAATTTTTAAGTAAAACCTAAATATGAGAGCTTAACAAAGAAAAAATTGAATGTGTGGAATAAATTTCATAATTTCTACTTTGAGGATGAGTGGGTTAAATATTTGTTGAGTGGAATTCATGAGAAATTCATGTGGTTGGATATGCCACACATGATAAACAAGGAAGCAATTAGGGTTGTTACAAGGTTGTGATGAAATGGACCAGTTCCAACACTAAAGGCCATGTAAATGATGTGGTAATGAAGCTCACCAGAGTGGAGTTTGATAAACGAGTAATAACGGTGAATGATATAGATGATCTGATGGTGAAGTATGTGTCTATGATGATTGGGTACAAAATTTTATATACAAATAGAGAGAGCTCTATGTTGGCCACTACAATCCACATAGCTCATTAGATGGTTAAGGACTAGAAATTGATTTTTGTGAGCTCCTAAGATAATTTCTAGAGAACCTGTAGAAGACCAAAGAATCAAGGTACCCCTTTTGGTATGGTACCCTAGTTATATGTTTTCTATTTTACTTTCTTAGAGAAGTGCTCGATGAAAAGAACATTGTATGGTTAGATAATATTCCAGTTGCTATTCAAATAAGAGATCATCTAAGAAGGATAGGAAACATAGAAACCTAGAAATACATGTTGTGGGGTTTCTTTAAGACATTTAAGGGAAAAATGCAAGAGAGGTATAGAATTTTCGTAAGTGTAGTTGAAAAGTATGAGTTATATAACCTTCCTGTTTAGTAGAGATTACAACTTTATGGAAGCAGTAGAACCTAGAACAGTTTGGGTTCCAAATCCTGGATATAAGGTAATTGAAGAAGATCTTATTGGTTTTGAAGAAGTTGTGTTGAGAAAACCAAGAGATTCATCTATGGACACATTTGGTACATATGTAGAAAAATCCAGTCGGGTGAATCTGGAAAAGAAGAAAAAAAGATATGGAGGAGAATGTTGAGAAGTTGAAAACTTAGTTGGAAGAGATGGTTAACACTCCTAAGGGTTCTATGGAGAAATCCAAAGCCACTAATATTTCTCTGCATGGTACTCCAAGTACAAGAAGGTCAATTAGGATCTCTTCCCCCTCTCCTACTATTTCTAAGGCCTCCAAAACAAATCCTACAAGAAGTTTGAAGAAGAAAGAAACATTTGGCACCTTTGTGCAACTGATGTCTACAAAGAGGAGAATAAAAGAAAATGAAATCAGGGAGAGATACATGAGCTATTAATATGAGGAATATGTATAAAAAGAGTAACCATAGATGATCCAAAAGAATACATCTCAAGCCACTAAGGAAGAGACAAATGCAAAGAGAAAAAAAATTGATATAGTTGACATTGAAAGTGAAGAATAAGTAAAGAAAGAAAAGAAAGGTTTTGTTTTCAAAGAAGAGAAATGAGCTCTAAGGTAGGAGAAAAGGAATAATTAGCTAAAGGTAAAGGAAAGAAGAAAGAAAAGAACCCTTTGGTTAGGGAGCATTGTCCCTTAAAATTGGAAGCACTATTTAATAGTATTGTAGAATTTTTTCTTTTGGAAGAGACAACTAAAATGTATCCAAATTCAAATAATAACGATAAGGAAAAATTTGAAGAGGCTATTGTTAAGTACATGGTGACATTCAGTACTAGCCTTGGTAAAATTAATAATTAATTACGTAATGATCTTAAAAGTGTTATGATAAGTGTAGTACTAGCCTTGGTGTAATTTGATTTATGATAAATGTAGTGCAACACATGGTAAGTTACAAGGTAACTTGAAGGAAGTACAAAAATTCTTGGAAGAAGCTAAAGTATTGTTTCAATTTTTTTTGAAATGGCCTATTTCTACAAGGATCATACAAGATCAAATGGACTTAATTGAGTCAAAAATTCCTCAGACCTCTAGTACATATGATCCTATAAATGATGCAAATGGTGAAACAAGAGCAGTAATTAAAAATCTACATGGTCAATTCTTCTTACTGCAAGAACAAAAAGAGAATATCATAATGAAGTATAGTCAACTCAGAGATTTGGTAACTGCAAGACTTACATCCTTAATTGGAGTTTCAACTAGTACAGAGAAGGTGACACAAAAGGATCTAGTGCCTAGTTCTCTAGAAGAAGGAAAAGAACTCCATATATAGTATGAAAGTTAGAATTCCTTATTTTCCTTTGTTAAGAAGGATTGAGAGGTAGCTAAGAGAAACTAGGAGGAAAAACTTGTGAAACTAAAGGTGTCTTACAAGGGTATTTTACCCTCTTCTAGTTTAAGGTGTACATTTTTGTATTGTATATGCAATTTTCTGATCTTAACAGATATGTAGAAGTAGTTGATGGTGTTGTGACACATTTTTTAGTCATTTTTTGGTAAATAAAATTGTTAAGGGGATCCACTTTGATGTAAATATTTCTTAAGGGGGGGATTGTTAGAGAATTTTGTTGAGTATAGGAAAAAATAAAAAGGGGGGATATACTCTCATATATATATATATATATCAGTTAGGGAGAGTGAGAGTTTGTTTCCATCAATGAAAAATGGGGATACTATTGGAAACATGAGCATGATGGTGCATAGATGGTGTATGGTGTTGTCATTGATGTCAACCCATTGTCGAAATACAAAAGTGCTGGTTTGGAGAAGACCAAATGGTGTGGATAATTGGATAATTCTTAGAGTAAAATTTTAGTGTTACCATGAACCAATGGAAGACCAAATGGTGTGGATAATTGGATAATTCTTAGAGTGCAATTTTAGTGTTACCATGAACCAATGGAAGACCAAATGGTGTGGATAATTGGCTAAGTCTCAGAGTGAATTTTCAATGCTATAGTGAACCAATTTTGTTGTTTGCATTGCTACTCTATGCAATATATTGTCATATGGTTTTAAGGTGTTGATGATGTGTATTGAATGTGTTCAGATCCAAAGTTTCAAGGTTGTATGTATTCTACAGTTGAAGATAATGTTGATAGAGTATTGGGCCTTGGAATGATAGTGTTACTGGTATAAAGTGCATATTGGAATTCTCTGTATTCCACCATGGATGAGTATTATGTTGTGAAATTTTTAGGAAGTTCTTATAGATGTCATAAGAATGTGTGATCCAAGTGGTGGGTGATTTGGTAGTCCATGTGTTGAGTTGTGAATGAATAGTTGGTTCATTCAGTTCTTGCTTCACCAATTTTTCTATGTGGTGCCAACCTAAGGATTTTTGGGTTGTGCAGAGTTGAAGTATGTAAGGAGCAGACTTATGGGAGAAATTATAGGTCATGCCAACCTATTTGGAGGTGTACACATTTTTTTTCTCTCTACAAGGTGTGTGTAATAATTTTTTAAGTTGATAGGATATGTGGTACATGGTTCATGCAATTAGGCTGACCTAATTGATGTTTTGGTTGGTTGCAGTATATATACAAGGCTGATTCATTGTATGAAGTAGATTTATGTGTGGTGTACATAGTGGGTATGCAAAATTTGATGTAGTGTGAAGTGGGAAAAGTGTAATGGTGAAGTATAAAGCGTATTAATTCAATTTTTAGCTTAATTGGAACAATATCTTTGGCATGTTGTAGATGCATTATTAGTAATTCATTTTGGTAGTGAGCCACCATTTCCTCTATATTTTTATAGTATGGGAAATGATCCCTTGGAAGTGAGCCACCGATAGTGAGCCATTCTTTCTTTCTAGATAGTGAGCTCTTGGATGGTGAGTCCACCATTTTGTAATCTCCATTGTAACTTGTTATAATATATTGTGAGCTAATCCTCACTATGTTTTTTCCATTTCAAGGGTTTTCCATGTAAATAGGGTGTTCTTACATTCATTAATGTGATTTATTCTTTATATTTTCCTTTCTATTACTACTTGAGTTTAATGTGATGCTTTGAATGGATGTTTACATTGACGAAGTTAATGAATTTTAGTGAATACCAATTCACTCCCCCATCTCAATATTCTGATTGTTCAACAACCCCTATATGGCACATCTTCCCTCTTTGTGAATGTGTAGGTTACAATTCTAAATAGGATTGAAGAGACTTTGAAGATCCATTTTGTATTATTTCATTTATTATCATCAAAATTTTCAAGCCATGGAAACTCAATTATAAAATTTACTGATGATATTATGAAAAGTTTACAACTAGAATTTACGAGCTCATATCCAACACTAGGGGAATAGAAAAATAATTTTAGGACCCCCTATTAAAGACCCATTCACCCAAGGGTGACTCAGTCCTACTACAATACTCAGAATCATCTTTTGGTGATAAGTACACATAAGTCTGCACTTTCTAGATCCACTTTCAAATCACTATTTTAGTCTTTTTTACTTTTGAGAAATTTCATTAATCACATTATGTCATTAAGTATAATTATTTCAATCATTATAAATCATTTCCAATTAATTCTTAAGACTCAAAAGGATCAAATCCCTAGTCTGATTAACTCACCTCAGAGGTTGAAAGTCAATTTATACACCTTGTTAATTTGCATCCTAATGAAATCCTAGAAATGATGACCCATTGACCTTAAGTTTTAGATATTAAATTTAAGGTCACCACATTTTATGTTTCATTCTTATCTCCCATAGGTGTACCATCTTGTATAATCTTTTCCCTATTTTCATTTCTCTTTATCATATGTCTAATTATTGCCTTATCCTTAGGGTTAGGGATCTCTATCTCCTGCATGATGTTCTAAAAATCTAGAGGTACCAACCATACCTACATTGGTGGTTGTAATTGTTGAGTCAAAAATTTAATAATGTCATTATTTGACCTTGATTCTTTAGGACCTTCTTCCATTTCTTTATATATCCTCACTTCAAAAGCTTATCTTTGTGTTGTATTGTCCCCTTCTTGATTCTTTGTAATTTTTAAGACTTATTCCATGATAATTTTTTATTGAGGTAGTCTTCTAAATAGTCATTTCCTCTTGCTTTACATCCTTTTGTTGCTCTTGTTTACCCTCATTCAATTTATTTACCCTTTCTTTAGGAACTATTTGTTCAATAGGTTCTAAGACTTCAATCTCTTCAATATCTTGATGTTCCTCACTTGAAACATTGGTGGGTAAATAATATTCATCTTTATTTGAGTCTTCATCTTGTTTAGACTCTATTAGATGATATAGAACAGTATTATAATTTTTCTCTTGATGTTAATATTTGTCTTTCACCATCTCAACATTAACTAGTTCATCTTGTGGCAATTCTTCTTTTATTATTTTAGAAAGAGTTGGATTTTATACTATCTCAACTTTTGATTTAGGGTGAATTGGATCTAGAGGCACATATCATGTTTTTTTTTCTCTTTTATTTCCTATATTAGCATATCCCACCTCTCCATTTTCTTCAAAATCCTATTGATTTTCATCCCTTCCTCCTCAATATTACTCGGTGAGTGTATTTCTCCCATTGTTTGTATAAGAACTAATGTTCCTATTGAAGGGGAGAAGTGAACATGGTTGGAACTGATTAAGAAATGGATCCTCTCATTCTTCCATATACTTGATGTTGAACAATAGTCTCTATATGGGATGCATGTTTTTCTTTATTAATGTAGATGATGATGATGCTCCAACTAATCCACCTCTATATTTTCCAATCAAATTGATTAGAATTATTCTTACTTCCCAATTGGTATCCTCTAGTTTAGCTTCTAATGAGACCCCTTGGCTTGATGTCTATATAGTTATCTCTTTATCAGACTCAATAGCTCTAGATTCTAAATTTTTTATCTTCTTACCCATAAATTCATCATAATCTCATTCTTATATGACCTTTTTATTCCTCTTTCTCTCATGTAAGTGATTACAAATACTCTTGACCTCAACCTTTGAATATACCTATCTATCCATATTTGACTAGATTCTATAATGGGATTTGTTACAACTTCTAGTGATGTTACTTTAGGTTTTATCCAAAAAAGATCTTGGATAGGTTGATCATAAATACTCTCTTTCTCGTACATATATCTTAGGACCTCTTCATCATCATCCCTTAATTATGTTGGAACATCATGAGTTTATAGAGTTTTCATTTGATTTAGGGTCAACCTTTAATATGTCATCTTTCTCACTTCATGCTCATCTTCACAATCATTCCAATAATCCTCAATATGAGGTTCATGATTCATCTTATTATTAATATATTTGTGAATTATTTCATCTAGTCCATATTTTTTCTTTTCCAAGTCAAACTTTTGAAATCCATATGCAACAATTCCTCTTCTATCCCTTTAGCATTTTTCAACAAATTTAATTCATAGCTTTTGATGTAAATGGGGAAATTTATTTTTCCTTTCCTATGAACTTGAATGAAGGCTTCATAGGAATCAATTAATTGGCTTGAGAACTCCAAGAACACTATTTTTTATATTGGGTACCTAGGCATCTTGTAGAGCTTACCCGTGAATCCTTAAACCCTAATGTAGGTGAAATTCTAAAATTGGATGTACCAGCACCTGTAGTATCTAATTAGTCTATGCATCCATAGAGATTCTTTTGGCCTTATCTCCTTCCATGGTTCTTACTGACTTCATGAAGAATGTATCATTGAACCTCCTCTAGTGATTTAAATATTCCTAGGCTATTATTTGAGGGTAGTGTTAGTATATCAACCTTTGACTTGGATAAATTCTTAACATTCCTACTTTATTTAGGCCTTGCAAGTTTTTGTTTAATGAAAAATAATAGATCACATAAGAATACATGTTCAAAAAAATCCTAGTTGTCTAAATTCTACCATCTGGTCATGCAAAAAGCCGCTAATTCCTTTGAACCAATGAATTTGGGCCATTCATTTTTTCACATGTTTAATTATCTCATACATCCATGGGTCAAACTTTCCTACATCTCATTAACTAGATACTATATTCAATAGAGTTTCAATGTCATGGATACCTCATTGGAAATCATGCATGTTGAGAGTTTTAGCCTCTTTTGATATTGCTTTGAGCTTCTTATCCTCTTTGTACCAATCCAACAAATTTTTTATTTTATTTTGGTCTTCTACGATTGCATATGATTTTGTGGCTACTTCAACATCTTCTAGGCTCATTTCTAGAAAAATAGAAATCCCAATCTTTTGAGAAATATCTTTTGGATTTAAATCTTCATAAACCCTTCCTTCTCTTTTTTTTAATAAAAAGGGGGAAATTTTTTATTGAAAATAAAAAAGAAACATTACAAAGGAATAAAAGGACCGAGGTCCCAAGGAAAAACAAGAGCAATGAACCAAATAGAGATAAAACAACCAACACCATCATCTGTCGCCATTCCCAGCCCTATCCTCAACAAGAATATTCGTTAAATCAAGATGGAGCTCCTGAGGAACCAACTCCCACTCCTCAATTCTCCATCCCTCAACATGCTCAGAAGCCCATTTCGCCAAACAATTAGCTGCCCTATTCCACTCCCTTGGAATATGGACAAAAGTCACCTTTTCCATCAAAGAACTAACCCGTAGAATTTGTTGCACAACCCTAGCCAACTACCAGCTGACATCAGCCACTTTCTGCTTAATAAGAAAATTGATCAAAATCTGGGAATCAGATTCACAAACAATCCTTCTCCACCCCAAAGCATGAGCCCTCTCAAGAGCATCAAGAATAGCCAGCCCTTCCACCAGGTTGATGGTCTATATCCCTTCATAGATTGAAAAGAGGAAGATCACTGAGCCCAAAGAATCTCTACCAATCCCCCCAATACCAGCCGGTCCCGGATTGCCCCTTGAAGATCCATCAGTATTGATCTTCAAAACACC
>VDFB02155585.1:0-14402 GCA_007258455.2 Sequoia sempervirens
GAAAACCCAGAAGGGATCTCCAAACATGCGTTGAAAAATTCTTCATTTAAGCCCTTAAATCTGCTCCGGAAGCTGGACTACTAAAAATAGTAAGTGGTCTGTTTCAGCTCAAACTTTGCACGCGAGCAGCTTGATGTGTTCTGAATGCAGCGTGACTGTTGAAACTCCGAAAGTGTCGAGAAAAAGTTCCAAATTTCACACTTACTAAAAATAGTAAGTAACCGGAATCTGATGAAATTTCAGTGGAAGCCTGCTAGAAGCATACTGACAGCAACGTTAGTCTCTGTTTTCAATTTATTCACCTTGCTTGACCTTGAACTGACCAGGAAAGTACAAACCCTAATTTTAGAGACTTGGCCAAATTCACATTTAAACTCAATAGCCGGGCACAATCCCGGAAAGACGATTGATGAAAAGGGACAATGACAAAAGCGACCACAAAAGCAAGGCCAAAATTAGGGGTCCCCATTTGCAATGGGGCGATGTGTGAAAAAAGGTCTGCTACAGTCACGAGAAGCTTATTTGTCAATCAATTGCTGTCAATTTGATTAATAGATGCTTGAATTAAAATTCTGAAAATTTATCACTGATTACAGTAGTGTAGGGTTTAAATTATTTTGCATTTCATTTCAGTCTTCTATAATCAGAAAGATACAAAAAGGTTACATATTCTCCTGGGGTTTCAGATTGCAAACATTATATTATACTAATCCATGCTTCTTCAAGCCAAGAAATATGTTGAGGGAGTTTGCTATTTTGACTGCTTCCCAATAGTTATTGATGAGACTTTTCCCTTCAAAAGTGCATCTAGCCACAGAAATGCGACTCACTTGGACACACCAGGAGTCGGGAGTCCCAAGTCAAGTTACCTTGGCCGAGTCCTGGGGGCTCGGACTCTGACTCGGACTCGGCCGAGTCCACGAGAGTCACGTCACCAGGACTCGGTCGGCATAGTCAAGTGAAAAAAGCAAAAAACACAAAACACAAAACAGTCATTTAATTTGGTTTTTTTTACTTATATCTTCTCCCCAACACTAAAAGCAACTTCATTTCATTTACTTGGCAAAATAGGATAAAAGAGAGTTGTGAGGAAAAAAAAGAGTTCATTGTAGGGCAACTAGCAAGAAGTTGAAGACAAATCCATTATCAGATAGCATTTGGGAAGCTTAATACCACCAAGGAGGTGCATTGAGAGCTCATTATCAACGATTGGAAGGAGTTTGCATTGCATTTCAAGCCTAATCTAAGAGGTAAGTTTGATTTTAATTGATTTTTTTGTGTTTTTTAAACAAAAAATTCATTGTAATTTGTAAAATCATTGGTTTTTTGAATTTGCATTTCTTTTTTTATAAACCCTACATGCAACTTAAATAATTTTAGAAACCCTACTAGTTATTGTAGCCACATTCATTTGCAATTCAAACCATATTTTCACAATGTCTCAAACCCCAGGCAAAAAAGACTACTTGGAAACATGCTGAAATCTTTCCCAGGCAGAAAAAAGGAGAGGTAAAATGCAAATATTGCAAAACACTATTTCATGGAGGCATAAATAGATTAAAATACCATATTGCACGCATATCCATCCATGATGCAGTGGGATACATTAATGCACCTCCTGAGGCTATTTGTGAGGTGCAAGTGCAATTAGAAACATTTAAATTGCAAAAAGAAATGAAAAAGAGGCAGAGGGAGGAGTTGGCGAGCATTGGTGGTGTTGGAGATGCTTCTTCCATGCCTCCATACCATCCTAGTCCGAGTGCTTGTGCTAGTGCTTATGCTAGTACACCAATTATGGGTACTCCTAGTGTTGCTGCTACTGCTAGTGGTAGTGGGAGTGTTAGCATTGGCCCTAAAGTTCATAAATCTAGGGTGGATTCATATTTTGTACCACGTAGTACCCCTGGTTCCCAACCGTCGCTTGAGAGCATGGGTTGGAACAAGGATGCACATGATGCAATGAAGAAATCAATTGCAAACTTCTAGTACTATTGCACCATTCCCTTCCATGAAGCCAAGTAATTCTTTTTTGTTTAATTGTTTTAAAATTTATATTTAGAATCTAGATGTATCTCATTCTCGAATTCAAATTTAAAGTTAAAACTTTTCATTTTACAATACTTATCTAAGTAACTTATTAATTTATTTATGACATGTTTTAGGTCTCCCTTTTGGCAAAATATGGTTGATGTCATAACCATATGTGGGGCAGGGTTCAAAACCCCTATCGAAGATGAATTAAAGGGCCCACTTTTGAGTCAAAAGGTGGCAGATGTAAAAGCACAAATAGAGGAGCAGCACTTGCAGTGGAGGAGTTTGGGTTGCGCCATCATGACCAATGGTTGGACTGATAAGAAATAGGACGTTGCTTAATTTTCTAGTTTCCACCGCAAGTAATTGTACTTCCCTCAATGCATTGATTAATTTGAAATTTGAAATTGATTTAGTGATTAATATGGCTGATTTATGTTTTTTAATTTATTGAATAATTGGTTTTGCTTCTTTTTTCAAGTGACACCGTCTTCATCAAGTCCATTGATGCTTCCACCCATGTCAAAAATGCCACATAACTTTGTGAGGCTATAGAGGGGTTGATAGCTGAAGTGGGTGAAGAGAATGTGATTCAAGTGGTGACCGATAATGCAGCAAATTATGTTGCTGCTGGTAGATTATTGATAGAGAGGCACCCTACTATATTCTGGACTCCATGTGCCACTCATTGCCTTCACCTCATATTGGAGGATCTTGGCAAGCTCCTATGGATCAAAATATGTGTGGATGCGGCAAAAAACATTTGCAAATTTGTATACAATCACACATTTGTCCTTAGCCTAATGAGGCAATACACGAGGTTGAGGGAGTTGGCTTGTATTGGCATCACCACGTTTGCCACAAATTTTATCACATTACAATCCTTGATTCGATCAGAGGCATCTTTGAGGCACATGTTTGTTGGTGAGGAGTGGACTTCCTCATCCTATGCTATGACCACTGCAGGGATTGATGTGACTAATTGCATTTTTGATGAGCCAAGGTTTTGGGCACCAACAAAGGAGATTGTAATGAACGGGACTAATTTTTTTTATTTTTCAAATGCAATTACAATCAACCTTTTCGTTAAGGTTAGCTCTAAACCAAAACGATGCGGAAAGCAACTCTAACCAGAATGTACACGGGATCCCGATGGGGCAAGGTGTGAGCATTGGTCGAGGATCTAATGCAGATGCAAGTTGGAAGAACCCTAACCAAGAATAATGGCAGGACAGGCATATGGTCAGGAGGATCAATGCATGATGAACTGAAGTAACCCTAACCAAGAATGCGCCGAGTGATGGCGAGCATATGGTCAGAGGGTCCCTAAAGCTACTAACTAAAGGTAAATAGCCTCTTCCACTTATTCAGTGGGAAGTACAAGAAATTCAAAGAGAAGAAATGAGAAGTGCTGACAGTACTACTGTTCAGCTTACAATGAATTAGAGAACCTGCTAGAATCACAAGATTAGAAGCTTTCAATGCTGCAATAATTATAGTTATCTCTCCAATACTCTCAAGCCCTTCGAATATTAACTTCTCACTCAACTACTGAATTTTTCTCAAGTCTGATATGACTGATTTTGACAGAAAATGCACAGACCAACAACACAGCAACTTACTAAAATGCTCACAAAACACTCAAAACTCACCCAAATCACATGAAACTAAATGCATTCAACTCCTAACATGATGGCGCCCCCTAAGTGACTGAGAAACCAACCCAAAAGACTCCTATTTATTTTGCACGGAAATCAAGGCACTCTAAAAAATGTACGACCCTCAAGGAGGGGCAATTTTGCTCCATAAAATCCAAGACACAAGATAAAAATATGAGAATTGGCATACTTGGTCACCCTTAGCAATAAATCTGATTGGTCCAATACCCAGAACTGCAATATTTTTTATTCAATAGATATTAGCAAATCTTACAATCAGCTGTGATAATCAGCAACTCCAAAAATGGGACAAAAATGCATAATAGAACTCCAAAAGGAAAACTACTCAACTGAAATGCAAAACAAACCTATTACAAACTATCTCTCAACTAGTTGCTATCTTTCAAGCAAGAAGATGAGCCATTGCTAGGAGGTGTGCTTTCCTCGAAGCGAGTGCCTGAAGTCAATTCAGCAGCATAACGGTGTAGTAGACAAAAGATCCCAAATGAAGAGTTGAGGCCTGAATATAAAGACTTGAGGAGAGTCTTCTAGAAACTTCAAGAAGGGCGCCCAAATTCAATTTTGAATTCAACACATTTCCCTCCGAAGGTGGCGTCCTTTTCTCATAATATAATATTTCGCCTTTATATAAAAATCAATCTTTCCTTCAAGTAGGTGTCCCCCTTTACTAACCCATAATTTGGCCTTAAAATATAATTTATCCCTCAATGAGGCATTTACCCATAAAGTCCCATTTTTAAAAACAACATAAAGTTATAATGCTAGGCAAGGGAGGGGGTTATAATATTAAAATATAACATTATAATGTGAAAATACTTATCTCTCCATAAAAATTGCACCCAAAGGCCAAAAGTCCCAATACCAAAGTGGCTGAAGAGACAGCCAATACTAGCTGTAGCCATGGGACCACTTGCCAGGAAATAAATTTACTAAAATAGTAAATTCATGAAGTTACTTTCGAAACACCAAACTAACTATACCCGCTACTTGAAGCTCTCTGAAAACCAGGAAAGAATCCCCAAACCAATTTCCAAACTTCAAGCAACAACCACCTCAAAAACAGGAAACCCTAATTTCACCAACTGAGTAGCCTACGAGTCTCCAGAATAGGCCAACGGTCAACTGGAAAGATCACATTTGAGAAGGGGACATTCGAGGGTGTGAAGGTAAAATTTAATTCTTCATTATGTTTTAATTTGTATTCATATTTTACTTTTATTTGTTTATTTTCATTCACACTTAAGTTAATGTTTCACAATGTTTGCACTTTGCAGTTTATCGAGCCCTTGCTAGTTCTCCTACGAGTTGTTGATGGGGAGAAGCCCGCAATGAGCTACGTATATGAGGGCATGGATAGGGCTAAAGATGCCATTAGATCCGTCTATGGTGGAGTTGAGGAGAAGTATCATCCCATTTGGGAGATCATTGATAGGAGATGGCACCACCAGCTTCATAGGCCCCTCCATGCAGCCCAATGTTTCCTAAATACAGCCTTCCAATCGTGATTTTTGTGTAGATAATGAGATTCTTAGTGGGCTCTACTCGGCGATAGAGTGGATGTTGCCTGCTGTTACTACACAAATAGTAATTGAGATAGACGCCTTCACTAAAGCACAAGGAGGACTCTGTGCACGTCAATTGTGCAAAGATAGTAGGATGACATTATAGCAAGGTAAAAATATATTTAAGAGCATAATTTTCATCTTTTTATATTATAATTTATTATTAAATGTTGAACTTAAAACTTGAAACTTGAAAATTAAAGTTGGAAATGAAATTGATTTTGTTTCTTTTTCTCATCTCAGATAGATGGTGGCATATGTTTGGTTCTGATACACTGAACCTTCAAAATGTTGCCATTGGTATATTGAGCCAGCCATGCATTTCATCTAGTTGTGAGCACAATTGGAGTGTGTTTGAGCACATGCACTCCAAGAAGCACAATAGACTGTCAGTGGAGAGGATGAACGATTTGGTATATGTTCATTACAACCTTCGGCTCAAATACAGGAAGATTTTGACCAGGACTCCACCCCGATCAGGCTAGAGGAGGTTGATCCACAGTCTAAGTGGATAATTGAGGCTACATATGCAATCTTTAATGATGAGGACCTTGATTGGGTGGACCAGGTAGATAGAGAGGCTGAGGTTGTAGCCATGGCTGAGGAGGAGGCTAGAGCACGAGCAGACACAGTTGGTGTTGGTGAGAGTGGCATGGAGACACAGGCAGAGACTATCGTTGCAGCTGCTACATCATCTAGGACCCTTAGACACCTTCGTAGGAAAGATGCTGGCTCCAGTATGCCATAGACTTGTAGCTATTGTTTTGATATTTCATATTGGTATGGAACATTTGATGTCATGGATTTCATATTCCATGAGTTTTGTATACATTTGACTATATTTAAATATCTTAGTGTGCTATTTCCTTCAGCAGCTCAGCTACAATTTGTGTACTTTATACTTATGTGATCGATGTATACTCATGTATGTAATCAAATTTGCTTCTATTTAATGATGTTATTGTGTCTTTAAGGTTTATTCAATAAAAGGTGCTGGAAACAAGTTTTAAATCCTTAAAAATCTCTAAATTTCTACGGTTTTTTCATTTTGCCGAGTCTGCACCGAGTCTGGGTGGCAAGTCCTGAGTCCTGAGTCCTGAGTCGAGTCACCCTAGCCTAGTCTGAGTCTCGTAACTATGCTTCTAGCCATATCACAGCACTTAGGAGGTACATTCCCTTTGCAACAACATCATCAAGGAGCATGAGGAGGTATGGTGTCTCTACACATCTTGCAACAGTAGAATCCAGTGATTTGTATTTTCATTTACTATCTAGTGTAAAGACTTTAATCCATTTCTCCTTGGCTCAAAACATGTTGGTTGTTTCAAGGTAATCGCACATCTATGGCTAGAAACTGCAGATATGTGTTCAGATATCATAGATTTATGCCCAGAAGCTATAGAAATGAGACAAGTATCAGATTTGTACGCAGGAGTTGAAGATTTGTGCCTGAACATCAGAAATCTATGCCAAAAAATTGCAGATCTGTGCCCAGACATTGTATATCTTACATAAAGGGAAAGCTCATAGTGTTGCAATGGAGCTTTCCATGGATTATGCAGTGGAAGCATGAGCATAAAACACCACAATGTAATTCCCAAATTCTGCTATTTGCTGAGAGGGTGAACCCGTGGAGGATAGAATGTAGAAACACTCAAAGATATATAACCTTTCTTACATGATGGCTTGATGGTGTCAGGACAAAAGGTGAGAGATTGTAACCTGAAATGACTTGATCTGCAGGTCATGGTCATTAGGATCTGATCTCAATTAGGATGGGCATAATTATGACAATTTAAAGGGACACGGGGATAGCCACAACTGCACATATTGCACACACTATACTATTAGGTATGTAGAGTACAATAATATACAAAGCAGCTTTAGAAAATGGAAGCTTCTTAGAGAAGAAAGGAAACATGAAGCTTCTACAAAGAGGGAATCTTTTATGAGTAGACAGATGTACGCTATGTTTCTAAAACAAGGATACTTCTAAAGATAGATAAAGACAAAAAAATATATGCAAATCACAATAATAGATAATCATAGTGTATTCCATGCGACTAGCAAAGGACATTATGACTGTCTTATTAAGGTTTTAATTGGAAATAAATTCTCTATAATTGAAAACCATAGAAATGAAACCATGGGAATAAAGGTATGAGCTGAAAATCAAATACAATATATTTTACACACTTTACCTGCAATCCCCCCATAAATGAGAAAGAACCACGTTGACGCTTTTTTCCTTTAGAAACAATGCCTTTGGTGGCTCTTTCAGTCTTTTTCCTTGACCAAATAGATTTTATCCCACCAATGATTATAGAACCAAACCTATGAAGAAAAAAAAAGAGCAAGAGAAAATGGAATCACATGTTGAAACAATTATTTTCATGGGAGATCAATAAAACATGCTAGCAACCATCATTTGAATATCAAATCAATCTCTCATATTAGCAACAATCACTTGAATAGGAAATTGAACTTGCATGTTAGCAACAATCATTTAAGTGGAAGACAAATTTTGGTCATAAACAAGAAACAATTTGACTTTAAGAAGAATGCAAATAATTATTAATTCCTACACCCAAAAATAGTGAATTATACTTCATTTCCTTCAATCTAAAGCATTAAAGAGATCATACTTAAGGTTGATGCAGGACAATATAATAGATGCAATCAATTGATACTTTAACCATTGCTTAATTTCAAACAATAAGAGAAATATGCATCATCAATACAAAAAATGGAAGAAAAAAATAATGAAGCATACAATTTGGAGACTACTGAGATGTCATGAACTCTAATCGGTAATTGGCTAACATAAGTCCCTACAAGCTGGATAGATTTGTACAATGGACCAAAGATTGAGACTGTACTTACAAAGAAGAGTACGCCAAAAGCTAAGAATATAATTTCTAGTTAATTTCTTAAGCCACGTATACTAACATCATAAATTCATAACATGACAATACATACCTACATAAGCATATTTATGACTAACCCCTTTCATGAGATGATTATAGATTGCATCATTCTAACCTGAATAAAAACGCCTTTTCTCACTACTTGAAGGAAACAGAATGAGTTCAAGTCTAGATTTGGAGACAATCTCCACCACATGTACATGCCAAATCTTTTTGTTTCTCTCCATACTCTTCAAATAAAAAATCATATGTATTTTCTCAATTAGCCCTAGGGTTCATCAAATTCTTAGCTCTTTCAGAAACATATTAATAAATATATCATCCTATGTAAAGTAGTTCCTACAAACATGATAAGGCCATACATGAGACTTAAAATATCTTTCCTGGTCTATGTCTTGAGACTTTCCTCCATTGACTTGAAAGTATTATATTATTAATTGGTCTCTTTGCAAAGTGAAGGCTTAGCCTGGGCTTTTAATAATTGACAAAGTGAAGCAGTTCCTTACTTTTATTGTAACCTGTTGAAAGTAAAAAATATTAAAAGGTAGGTTGAATAGGTCATAATTCTTAGGATCATAGGTATACCCCTTGGATATTCTAATTTATAATTATCCATACAATATGGGTGTGGACGGAAGCATTGACGCTATTCTTTAACATGCTTTAAATTGCAAAAAGTGAACATACTGGTCTTTTACAGGCATTATAAGAGTAAAGATTAAGCAATCTGATTGCCAATTTCATGCTTCAATTATCAGTTTTTAAGTTGTAACAATGTGTGTTTGAGGATGTGTTGCTTTCTTTCTTATAAGTTGTGACTTTTGGTCCTGCACCTCAAAGGAGCCATCTTTGGCCTGCATTGTTACAGTTTGTTATATCATGTTAAAAACAACAAAACCGTATCTTGCAATGACAGAAACATCATTGCATTGTGATGTTTGTAATTCAAATATTTATTAGAGATCTTTATTTTCTCTTAGGGTATTCCTAAGCCATAACAGAGAAGTTGCTTTTGTGTCGACAATATTCTTCAATCCTAAAGCATTATCTCATGCCAACCAAAAACATCTTCCTTACATAACTAGAATTTTTTTCATTTCCATTTTCATCAAGCAAGTAAAGAGGTTTTTTAAAAACAAGCCAAATCTAATTATAACAATTTAGAGACTTCAAACTTCCACAATTCATAATATTTTTCAGATACTATCTCTTTTTAAAAATGCAATTTCTTTTATGTAAATAATATGGGAATCAGAAAAGCTATAATCATTCAGCTTGAGGACAAAGAGAGACATTGATAACTAACAGTAAATGACAAAAAGGAGACTAAAAATTACTTGTAATGAACTACAACTAAAATATATGGTTGAATGGCTAGAATTTACCTATTCTTAAATATCAACAGTATTTTATCAGAACCATACAGAAGATATTGACCCAACTGTATCTTCATTTTTTTGTCAGTATTGCATTATATAAATCACTGTTAAAATAAATTTTGACCCTGAAATCAAATTATAGAATTTGAAACAACCACCAAACTGGGGTTTGATAACCAAAATCTTCAATGCTACCAACCTTTCTTCCAAATCCCACATTTCTGGGAAAGCATGCTGCATCTGTTTGACAAGCAGACCCCATGTTAAATATCATTTAAAAACTGTAGTAGTATGTCATTTAACACATATAATACATGCAAATTGATCGTAAAAGTTAATAAATCCTCTAACTTAACTAGAGTGTCAGTCTAAACAATCTTATTACTCTATTAAAGGCATCAATGTAACTATTTTAACAATTTATGTTGAATTTGGAATTGTTGGCTATGCATTTTTAGAACTCTACATTTCTATGATTTTTGCAACACATGCAACTCAAACATGCACAACAAAAGGAAATCATGGATCGTCCACACTATAAGATGATTTAAGACAATGCAATTTGAAAATATACATCTAAGTTCTCAGATTCCAATTAAATTAATGCTTACTCTATGATCAATGATCAATTTCTATTGAATACCTATAATACCCACTCCTTGCACGTGTTTTAGATTAAACTGGACATCTCCCACAAAGCAATAGTCATTTTAAATGGTTTTATTGTCTTTGTCACCTCCTAATCTTTCAGAAGCTGTACTTAACTGTTGGGAAGGTGTTGTACACCTTGCATATTAAAATAATGGAATAACATAATGAAATATTCGAGCCAATTTTTTCAATTTTACAACTCAACAACAAGAATCCGTTAGGGTGAGTTCAATCAAACCAGCAGTTACAAATAACTCGTTGCCAAGAATGCGCACTCAATCTCAACAAGAGAGAGGTTGTCATATGGCAAGAGGATCGTCAGTGCCTTAAAACAAATTGCAACTGAAGGTAACTCTAACCAAGAATGTGTCCAAGATGGACGAACATATGGTCAGAGGATCTCTACCACTACAAGTGCTGAAAGCAAACTCAACACCAAGTATGTGCTACCCAATCCAGTACGGAAATGAGGCGACCATATGGCGGAGATATAAAGAAATACAATGCAACTTCAGAATGTAAAGTAGGCATTACAAAACATGATAAAGCAAGATTAAGAGAAATGCTGACAGTACTACTGTTCAGCTTACAATGAGATATAGAATGCCTGCAAGATCAAGGATTAGAGCTCTTCAAATTGCTGCAACAACAAAGGTGTCTTTCACAAGGCCTTTTAGGACTTCCTAACACCAATCCATGAAGAAAATGCAGATTTCTCAAATCTGATATGACAGACCAGCATGTTAATATGCAAAACCAGCAACACAGAACCCTACTAAAATGCTTGCAACTCACACTAGACTCACCCGAATGACTCCAAATAAAATGCACTAGCTTCCTAGAGTGATGGCGCCCAAATAAGAACCCAAAGACTAACCCAAAATCTGGTATATTATTTTTTGCACAAACTTCAAGAAACCCCAAATGGTACAGCTCAACAAGAGGGGCGATTTTCCTTTATAAAATCCAATCCTCAATCAAAAAATCTGAAACTTGTCACAAAGGGGTGCCCTTGCCAAGGAAACAAAATGAGATACTACCCAGAATGATAATAAATTTATTTTCAAAGATATGAGTGAAACTACAGATTCAGCTTGACTTCAGCAACTCCAGAAAAATGATAAGAAATGCAATATATTGAACCTCTAATGACAAAACAACATTACAATGCAAACCTCACTACAAAAATTCACTCAAGACAAGCAAACCTCTCCACTAGGTGCTATCTCTCAAGCACGAAGTCAAGCCAAGGCTAGGAGGCATTCATTCCTCGAAGCAGTCCAGCACTATTTCGGCAGCATAACAATATTCAAGACGTAAGATCCCAAAATGAAGTCCCAAGGCTCCCTTTTATAACTTTGAGAAGACCCTCTAGAAGCTTCCAAAAGGTGCGCCCTAACTTCAAGATGCTTTTAGGTTTTGACCATTGACCAAGCATAAAGTGGCGTCCCATTTCAAGTGGGATATAAATCATTTTTAAATAAAATATCAAGCTCTCCAAGGATGGCGTACTTTTCTTCTTGAGCATTTTTTGACCTAAGAACATCAAATATTTCTTAATGAAATAAACACCCTCAAAAGTCCCCTTTTTAAAAACAACATAAAGTTGTCTCATTAGGCCAAGGGGTCCCAATATTAAATTATAACATTTTTTAATTAAAATACTTATCTCTCCAGAAATGCACCAAAATGCCAGAAACATCAATACCAACTGAACCGCCAGAAGGAGAGAATCAACTGAACTGAAACCAGCCTGTCCACTGCCAAAAATAGAATTTACTAAAAATAGTAAATTCTGAAAGTTGCCCTGATCGAAGCGCATGCGCCACCATTGCGAAGCTTTATGAAAACCCAGAAAGAATCCGCGATCCAAAATCCCAAACTCCAGGATGTAGCGTCCTTAACATAAAAATAGTAAGTAGAAAGGTTGCCGTAGCGATTTACAAGTAATACCTGCCGAAGCCCTCACGAAAACCAGGAAGGAATCCGAATCCAAACACCCAAACTCCAACAAGCAAAACCCGAATCTTCAAAGAATCCCACCAAGCGATTCGGGAACCTAATTTTGCTATAACCGGCCGGCGCACTTATGAGGAAAAAGGCCATCAATCAGCTAGCAGAAGGTGTAAGAGCTAAAAGTGAGGACATTACATAATAACAGAAAATACAATTACTTGTAGCAATGTTTCAAGAAGATATATCTTTGTATTCATTCATTTAGAAGATGTTCAATAGTTACAGGATACATGCATGCGGTCCCTGACTATGAGTACAATAAAGAAATATATAGCAAGCCAACGTTGGTTGAGAATGCCAACCATTGGTAACTACTAATTAACAACCAATTGTCGAGGATTAATTACAAATAACTTATTTATTTATTTATTGACAACTAAACCCAACATTAAGGGACGTAAATTTGAATATAAAATGGTGGGAAACTTTCAAAAGAACTTTCAACACAAGTGAGCTTACGGTAGACCTCCAACTTCTATATAAGGTGGGGAGTTTCATCAATTTGGATCATATTTGGTCCTTTGGACATCATATCAACAAACCCTAAATTGCAAAGTCGAGCACTTGTGTTCACTAGTTGAATTTGAGGACAAAATCCCTTAGGTTTTGGAGATCAATGGATAAAACCCTATTGATTTCTTGGAATTCAAAAGACGAAACTTCTTTGGATTTCTAAGGGCAACTTCAAATGGAGGTTGCATCTACACTTCAAGCTTAGTGGACTGTAATGTTTGGGCATTTTAGCATTCCAAATATATTTGTGATCATCGTAATGTTTGTTGTCATTAAATGAACAATTTGAATGAAAAACTCTAATCCAAATAGTTTATATGAACAAATCTTTATGAATATGTGATGTGTTTCTTTCAGATTTAATCATTTTGGTTGAACTCAACACAATATTTCAGATCTGAGTGTTTCTACATAAATATTCAGCTAAGCATCATTACAATTCTCATGGCTCAAGTCATGTATGCTACAACTATATTGGAAAGATTTCACATGGAAAATTGCAATCCTTCTATTGCACCAATGGAGGCCGCTCTCAAATTGCAAGCCTATGATGATGATTAATTAGTTGATGAATCACTCTATTAGTGTAAGGACCCTTGCCTAATCTGTCCTTTACTTTCTGTTTTGCTGATCGGAAATTTCGTCAAACACTTCCCTTGCAAACTTTTCCAGCTGATGTTGATATTTCTTTTTGGTGGTTTTGGTGTTTAGTATTTGCATTGCATATTGAACTTCATGGTATTGCTGCCACTTGAAGGCATTGCCATTGGCATAAATTATATAAATTGGAAGTGATTAGAATTGGTGTGTCAAAGCCTTGTAATCAATTCCATTGCAGTCATTTCATCAATTAGAATGCATGTCAAGTGTTTGACCAAATGCCCATTGGCTGTAGATGCACATTAGTCATCATATTGTATTGAAAACAGAAATACTTGCATTTGCATTCATTTCAGCCTTTAGTAAATTTCAGTTAAGAGTCTTGCATGTTCATAATATCATTCTATGCATCAAAACACAAAAAGAAACATCAAACAACAATACGAGGAGTTTGCAAGGAAAGTGTTAAAAAAATTCCCGTGCATTAAAATCAGACAATTTAGATCAGATTTGGCAAGGCTCTTTATAGCTGTCCGAGTGCCTTCTCGAGGCACGAAACATGAAATACACTATGTCTTACTGCTCTCTGGCCGCTCTAACTCATAGGTTACCTCCCCAACACACCTAATGATCCTGTAGGGTCCATAAAATCGAGACTTGAGTTTCCCCGCACTGTTCTTCTTCAAAGATGACTACCTGTAAAGCTGCAACCGAAGGTAGACCAAGTCTTCAATCTCAAATTCGTACTCAACCCCATGCCTAGCAACATATGTCCCATGCTGATACTGTGCCACCTGCAAATTATCCTGGAGTGCCTGCAAGATGTCCTGGTTCCCCTGAATCCGATACTTAGCCTTAGGAGCTCTACACTCCCGAAAAGCCAAGTCAGTAACTATCCATCTGAATAGCTCCTGCCAAAAGGTACTCAGGAACCTACTGTCTCTGTCATCGACTAAGAACCTAGGCAGCCCATGCATCCTAATGATCTCTCTGAAAAACAACTTTGCCACCCAAGAACTGCGATGATGAACCTTGGGCATCCAT
>VDFB02155586.1:0-25270 GCA_007258455.2 Sequoia sempervirens
GAACTCTGGGAACAATTTGGGCATTAAGAGTTGTGTGTGTGTGGATAAATGTGCAAACCTCCTTGTGGTAGCTAGAATAAAATATTGTAATGAAAATACTAGATGACTTACCTTGTATAGAAAAAGGAGGATATAGAAGTTAATATCCAACCTAGTTAGAGTTGTGATGCACCTAATGGTCAAAGATTGAATGAAATCCATGGTTGAAACAAATGTTTTATTGAAAGCATTTGATCTTTAAGAATTAATCAGACAAAATAGGTTTTCTTGATTTAAGTAAAGAAGGTGGAGGACTTAGTCTAGCTAACAAGGGTTACGACGTTAATCTAGTCTTTTGGCATTAAACTTATTAAAACTTAAAAAGGTAAAATTGAGTTCTGAAACATAGTGTTTTTTTTTAAAGTGCAAAAACAGTGTTATAAGACATCATAATGTGTATTAATAAAGAAACATTATTTTGTTGGCTTCCTTAGTCAATAATTATAAAATACAATAGTAATGCTACTTCTTGAAGTTATGGTTGTTGTGGGAGCAACATATTTTCTTACATGAACCTTAGTACAAATAAAGAATGGAAGTTATACTTTTGAAGATTTATCACTAGGTAAAGGAAGGAACTATATGAACCTCTAAAAGGGATTAATGTGTTAAAGGTTGTGATCAAATAAGATTAGATCTCTAAACCCTTTAATTAATTAAATCAAATTGACAACAAGAATGGAATAATAGAAAACCCTTGAACTATGTATTATGAGGAATTTGACCAATCATATAGTTAGATATAAACTCTTAACAAAGGTTAAAACTAAACCTTTGGGGTATAGGCTATTTAAAAAAAAAAAAATTAAAAAAATAAGGACTTGTTTACAGATTGGTATTAATACACGCATGAACTAAGAATCTTTTACACCTTGACCATGAAATTTCTAGGCCCTATTCTATTACCCAAAGATCTTGATTTACATATAAGTGTATAAGGGTTAATCTCGCAAAGCAACAAACAATTCACTTTATGGTTGGTAATAAAAATTTCATGTATGATGGAATCGACTAAGGATAAAAGCCTTGCAATGCATAGTAAATCCAATTTTTAAAGTGGTCAAAATCATAATTTAGCTTGAATTAAATGGTTAAACTTTAAGTTTTTCCTAACACTTTTGTAAGTAAACAAAGACCTAGTGAATTTAATAGAAATACGACTAATAAACCTTAGAGTTGTTTTACCAATAGACTAAAATAGCAAATGATAGAACATGACTCAAGTCATAGGTGAGAATGTATAGAAAGTTGAAACTAAGTTAAAATTGGTGAAAATTGAATTAGATATTGTATAAATAACTTACTTCTAGAAAATTAAAACATACCTTTGTGATGAGACCATATCAAAACGTGAACTTGATGTTAAAACTTTATCCATAATGCATGCTATTACTACTTTCCTTATAAATGAGCTAATAAATAAAGTCTTGTTGGAGCCAAAATAAGAAATTATTGTATGTCTAATATGAAGTAATAACATATTCAATTAGGTGTTGACCTTTAAGGTGGTGTATATGTCACAAGAGTTGAAGAATCAATTGTTTGAATTTATAAATTGGGTGAGGAATTATGTAAAATTTTTAGTGAATCAAATGATTGAGAAACTAAATGGTATCATCAAGGACATGAAAATTTCCATGAAAGACTCCCAACTGATGTTGTGAATTTCTAGATACCAATGACTAGTACTCTTGAGAAAAATATGTGTGTGTGTGTGAAAGAGAAACACGCTGGAGAAAACTTAGAGGTAGGAATTGTTACTCATTGTATGTATTTGTACCTTAAGAAGTTAGAAATAATTGTGGTTACAAAAACAAATTATGATTATAACATGTGATTAAATGAGTCAACCTTAGGCAGTGAAATACAATATTTGTTTAAAAATATATATAGATTAATGAGTTGTGAAAATCATTATTCTATGATTTCTCATGTGTTTTATGAATTGAGTGTGCTTTCTTCTCTTGTATTATAATGTTTCAAAAGAAAATGATTGATTAACTTCTTTATTGAGTAGAAAACATTCTTTATCATGTTGCAAAATATATATAATGGAATTACCATATGGATATGTTAGTGAACATGTAACAAACATAGTTGAATGAAAGAGGAAGGACAATATGGATTCAAATATAGAAAACCAATATTGATCATATATGTGATGTTGGACAATGGATTAGTAAGATAAAAGTATAATATACCATGTATTGTTAAACCTAAGAAAATGGAGTACCACCTAGGCTATAGTTGTGCATCATCTAGCGATTTCCTTTACATATGCAAAGTGAGTAGAGAACTACAAAATTGAGAAGAAAAGTGAATTTCACCTAAAGAAAATGGAGTGTAGTTAAGTACATTGATTTTGCTATGTTATATGAAAAATTTCATAGAGTGTATTGTGTTATGTCATGTGATGTGAGACCAGTAAATGTGTTGTGCCCCAAGTATGAGATACAGGGTATCCGACTTGGGATAAGGGTGGTGGATGTCTAGTACGATCCCCTATGTGTACCCTTTGTGATGTTCCATTGTGTAAGTTAGCTAGTTAAGAAATGATGTAAACATGATATGTGTGGATGTGTGTTTATTAAATGCAATGTGATGTATTCCTTTGTGTTAGTCTTGATTGTATGTTCAATGTGTACCCCTAGCATTTGGTTCCCCCCTAATGGGAGTGTGATGCTAGCTAGTGTAAATAGGGGTTGAGAGGCACATGGTCTACCATCAGGAGATTACAAGCTCAGGGTGTTGACCCTAATCCTAATAAAGGATCTATGTCAAGTCATTGTAATCTTCCCATGGACATTGACTGTGGCTTACTCCCCCACATATGAGAGCCACACTTGTTGGTTCATAGTGTAAACCTATTCCTTGATGTATATAACCCATGGGTAAAGGATGGAATAACATGGACTAATAGTAGTGATTCATATTTATGTGGTCAGGGACCACCAGTGATGTATATTAATGTGGTCGAGGACCACCCGCTATTCATATTTTATGTGGTCGGGGACCACCAGTTATTCATATTTATGTGGTCAGGGACCACCAATTATTGCTTGCTATAATACTTATGATGTGGTTAGAGGACCACCATTCCCCTCCTCCCCTTAGGTGGCTTATCAAGTCACGCGGTGGTTGTAATGTGCAAATTTTATTGTTGAAATATGAATTATTTATGATTCTTGATTGATGTTTTATTTTATTATGCGCCAGCAATGTGTAATTTTACATTTATGTACTTAGGCTATTTAGCCATTTGGAAGTTGTTATATAGTCCGATTTTCATCAAGGACTTGTTTAATTTTTCCTTTGAATTATGATTGGAATGTTGCAATGTAGCTACAATTTATCTTTATTTTGTTTCTCTTGAATTTATAGTTCCCTCTTGGGAGTTTTATTGACACTTTGGTTTATGATCTTGTGTTATTTAGTTTGAGGCTTTCTCCTTGGTTGCAAATTTGCTGGCATGTGTGGTGTAATGTGGAATTTGTAAACTGCCATATCCCGGGGGGTTCCCTGGCAGGTCGTATAGGGGAGTAGATGTGTTGGGGAATTATTTTGAAAGGGGTTGTGAATGGGACCGGTATGGGACGGTCATTAATCCATTCTTCCCTCATTCTATGATTATTCTTATCTATATGGAGGAGTCCTTAGAGAAGGGCCTCGAGTGGTATCCAAGAATATCCATCCTTGTAAACCCCATTGTGTGAGCCTTGTGTTGTAAATTATGTGACTATATGAGGACAAGCGCACCCAATTGGGAAGAGCATCCTTGCTATTGTTGTGTGTACATGTGAAATTACAAATAAATGTGATGTGGCATACCTGTGAGCTATGTGATAAAAATGGTAACATATGAAGCAAAGTTAATATTATTTGAGACATGGTATGAGTGCCATAATTTTAAGGTAAAATATTCTCTTAAGCATATATTTAGACAAAATGTGAAGCTAATAATTCTGAAACATGATTGGTCAATGAAACAAAACATTTTCTAACATCATGAGTGATGTATATATTATGATGCAAAGAAATTTTGGAGGTGTATAAAAGGATATGAATTCATTTAGATATATTTTTGTGTAATTTAATTGAAGTTGATTACATTGTTAATAAATTTGAGCTACAAGGATTGTTGTTAGCATTTGTTAAATTAATCGTATATCAAATAAATGTTCCATTAATATGAGAAATTTTGTTCTAAGTATTTAAATATTTAATTCATGGAAGAGATTTGTCTCTAATGTGTGCTTATAGATAAATGTTTTGATTCCTCCATCAAGAAAGTAAAAGTAATTAGTATGCTTGATAGGTTTATGTGTGTTGTCATATTGAGATTAAGTTTTCAAACCTTAACGACTTCCAGGAGGAAGTCTAAGCTAAGGGGAGGGAGATGTAAGGCCTCTCATTGCAAGTGACTAATACAACCTTAAATTGTTATATATTTCTCCTAAATAGATGGTTAGATATATTACGAATGATATGAAGGCGACTGTCTAACAATGACCTTATAGTTTATTTTTACTTTATGTTATATCATTGTTATTTTACTTAATGAAGATGTATGTGCATGCAAATTATGGTATGAGATTCAAACTTATAAGATGAATTTGAAATAAGATAATTGTTGTGTTCGTATTGCATTGAAAGAGTAATTAGCTATGTAAATGATTCGTGAATAAAGTTACAAAGATTCGGTTTGCAATTAATGTGGTTTATTATTATATCTAACTGTGCTTAATTATGTTGTGCAGGAAATTAAGTGAGTCGATGTGGGATTAACATTAAAGGGATCAAATATGCAAATAGGAGGTTGGATAAATATTGGAATCGTATCAGATACATCTTTGGGAAGTTCTAAGTGTAGCCCTATTTGACTTAGAAGGGTTTGAGGTTTGATTATTGATTGGGTGATCATGTTTGAGTAGAATCCAATTGTAGGTCATGTGATGTGAGTTTGGTTGGGGTTGGAACCCTTGGTCAGGATCAAAATTCGTATGGATTCTTTTGTGGGTTTTAAAAAGGGATTATTGAGTCAATTTCCTTGGTTTTTGAACAAGAATAGACCCCTAGGACCTATACCTATGGGTTTGGAACCTTTTGTCATGTGAACTTGTCCTTGGAATGTGAAAAGACCCCTCAAAAGTCCACATTCATGAATGTGACAACTCAAAAGTGTTGGGGCTTGGGAAGAGTGACTTGTCACTCTCAACCTTCTACTCCCCAAAAGCTCTTGGAATTGGCACAAGACTCACACATGTGTGAGCACTTGTGGGAAAAAGTGTAGGGTTGGAAGATCTCTATAAATCTCAAGAAGGTGGAAGATTTGGGCACTACCCACTTCTCCTTTTGGAGAACTTTTGTGTAAATTGAAGAGAAGAGGTGAGGAGGAGAGAAGTCTCCCTCTTAGGATATGGACTCAAGATAGATTGGCTTGGAGAGGAGTGGAGGATGGAAGATCTAAATCCCCTCATCTAAACAAAAAGATAAGTCTCCTCATCTTCATCATCTTTGCCATTTTGTTGTAGGAGGGTAAAATGTTGTGTGGATCTTGTTGAAAATGTTGAGTGGAGAGCCTAAATGTGTGAAATTTGATGTCATATTGTTTTGGTCTTTTTGGTAAGATTGAGAAAACTCCATCAATCATCTTGGGGTTAATAGATTTCTTGCTCGGGGGTATGGCCAAAGCCCACGAGGCTCCATGACGCCATTACGGTAGGGTGGAGAGCAAGGCTTAGTACATTAGTTTGTTATTTATCTCATTTCTATATAATGTGAAATAAATAGAGTTTAAGTAAATACATGATGAATTTTGTACATTAAGATAACAATATTATTCTTCCATAAGGATTGTATTATAATACTTTTCTTGTAATATTCTTGAAGAAACATGGGAGCCAAGAAAGTTCCTTTGAAGTATTTGTGTTCTTGAAATAAAAATATAAGGTTAGATATCTCATTTCATTTCTTTTGTTATTAAGGATGTATTGGTATACCCTATCAAGTTTTTGAATAAAAAGGCAAGGGAAGGATTACAATATGGACTATGTATCCTTTTAAGCGTAATGAAAGAGTGATTTATTTATGTCTCTACGAAGGTTAAAATTTTACCATTTACCCATACGTTCCAAAATAATGATAATCATAATAATCTCAGTCTTGAGAGTGAAAGTGGGCTTAAGCACCATCTATTTTACTGGGATAAGATTGATCCCATATTTAAAACAAAATTTTATATTAATATGCTATGATGGAGATTATGAGTGTTTCTTTTTGTTTAAAAAAAAAAAAAAACTAAATGATGCTGGCATCTTTTATAGGGAGATAAAAAAATTGTGTTCTTTCAAGTTGCAGAAGTATATATTTATATATAGAGATCGAATAGAGTCTGACAATCTACTCCTAACCTACAAGACTTTCATTGATAACCTCGCAGTTAGAAGTATGAAATAAATAAATAAAAGTACATTTTAGAAACAAAATTGTTTCCTTGATTTATAAATCCTTAGAATCTATACATAGAGTAGCTGTGTGCATATATATTGCATGTAAAAAAGGAATATATGTATATTAAAATAAATAAATAAATAAATTTATACCTAAGCACTGATCTGCAAGAAGTATTGTTACCAGGCGTTCCTTCACACATAAGTATACATTAAGTAATGTATTGCTCAAATCATATGGGCTGAACCAAGATAAAAAAAAAAACATAATGAAAGAAATAATACCTTCTTATTATTTCCATTAGTGAAGGGGTCGTGCTTAGGAAATATGTGCCTCTGTTGTCCATTACATAGTAGGAATGGATAGGTTATCCAAAACATCTGCTAATAATGACCTTCCATAGCAAGTTTTCTTATATCCTTATGGGGAAATAGAATAGAAGAGTTTATAATGCACTTATTGAGTAATAATATGAGGGTTCAATAAAATAGAAGCTCGTAACGTAGTGTACAAATGATCTAGATGAAGGAGGAGCAAAGATACTTGATCAAAACATTCGTTGCTATAGATTCACATATGTGCAGGCTGTTTTGACGTATATTTGTATGCAGGGACTAGTCCCACAATGAACTAGCCATTTAGAAAGCTAGTTGGGAAGATTCTGCAATGAGGTTTGTCTCGGTAAATCATCAACTCCCACTTTTAAAACAGTAATAATCAGATGAGCATTAAAACTTCTCTTTGTGTGAAGACTAAGGAAGAGAGAATAGTATAACTTGTAAGTAAATCAGTTTTCTGATAATCAAAAAATTACTAAATGGTAAGTTAACACATACTCGTCATGTTCAGATAGCATTGAATATTATAGTCACGAAACATTTGACCTCTCCCTCTCGTGCAGTCATACTGGATGAGTCGCAACGATCATGAAAAGATTTCTTCTCTAACACCTTTTTGAACCTATGCCAACGCCTTCATCCCATGTTACAAGTCTCTGAGTTGATTTACCAGTGATTGGCAATGGGAAAAGAGGCAGGCCCATGAATCTTGTTTATTTTTACCTTCCTTTGTTCGCTGTGAGGTAACCCAGCACAAGGAAAGGAGAGACTGCTCACCTTGGTATAATTGTACATCATAATAAGGGTCATACTTTACATCGCAGAAAAAGTGTTAACAAATTTTGCATTCAATGAGTGGATACTTGATAGTCTTGTTGACAGTACTGCATGCTATTGAATATCCAACGGTTCATAACTAGTTTCTGTAGTGACGCCTCAACTTAGGCATAGGTTGCCACAAGCAAGTCCCAATCCCTGTGTTCATAATCCTACGTGAAATCAGAGAGTCAGAAGACCTCTTATCTTAAGCTATCATTTGAAAGTGCTATCCATTCAACCTATCCTAGTCTAAATCCCTCTTCATGGTATCAAATGAGGGCAGCCTGGTTCCACCCTCTTGCATTTCCATTTTCTGTTCATTGTACTTACTTTTGTTCTGCCAAAGAAGTAGCCCTGACCTTGCGTCGAGTTCCATCACCTCATCCTCTTCTCTATTTGGTGCAGAATGTAGGGCTGTGGTATGATGTTTGGATCTGTTAGGTCCCTTCACACTGCATAATCTCTGATCCAACCTCCTGCACTGGTTTATTTGGTTCACATGCATGATGATGGGATTCCCAACACCCCATTTGCTATGCTGCCACAAATCTGATCGACACATTACAATGCATCAAAATGTGTTCTGTTAAGACTTGTAGTTCACGTATTGTTGCATCAACATTTAATTGAATTCAGAGGGCTCCTTAGTTCGATGTTGACCCTACTACGCCTTAATTAAATGAAAATTTAGATACTGCCACAATCGATATATCAAAATACCTTTTGATTTTAAGGAAAAATAATGAATCATTAGAGAGGTCTCTTTCATTGCATTGATATTTAGCAATGAGTAACATCGTGAGTGTATTAGTTTACAAGTAGTGATTTTGAAATTGAAACAAATCAAATTTTGATCAAATTATACTCAGCAACTATAAAGTTGGGTTAGTGTGCAATGAACATGAGAATGTATAAAGAATAAGCTTTTTATAAGAGAAGAATTCAGATCAGTAATAAAATTAATTAAAAGTGACATGCATCTATAAATCAAGATTTGTAATTGAACTCTCCTTATAACATTTTACTATCTCCACTTTTCTACGTATATGGTGTTTTAAGGAGAAGGAAAAGGAAAAAAAAGAAGAAGATGTCTTAAGATTTTACGTAAGCATAATTATCTATAAAAGGAGGGAGAAAAGTAAAAAGAGCTCTTTATTTATATGTATTCCATATAAATGTATGGGCATTTCTCTTTTGTTTTTATTTCTTTTTGTTCTTTAAAAAAAAGCCCCTTTTAAATTTAGAAAAGTAGAATAAGATTTCCTTAATTATATTTTGTATATGTGAGCTAAAATGTGAAGAGGTAAAATGTGAAGATTAATTATGATTCCTTTTAGTGAATGAAATAAATAAATAAATAAATAAGGAAATCTAGATTATTTATATATAAATTAATAATTTTATTATGATAACAATTTAAATAAATGAAGTAGTTATGTTTGTATAAATATTTTTTTTTTTTTTGAAAAATAGATATATATACAAGTACATAATATGGATGTAAAGTCATGCATAGATTTTAATGTAATAAAGTCATAAATTAATAGAAAACCAAATGGTGATGGGGTTGTGTATGTATATGTTTGAGTAGCAATGTGGAACTTGGGACCTTACTATCCATTTGGGTAGGTATTTAGGGGTCTGCCACGACAACAAGATCAAGATTTAATTTAAATATTAGTAATCTATCTACCCTTGCATTACCACTTCCTATTTAAAATAGTAAGAAGGAGGAATTCGAGATGTAACTTTGTAAAAGAAGTTCAAGGCAAGTCACTATACCAATAGAATGTCATATATACCAGTTGTGTTAAGGCTCATATGGCTAGATGCCATATCCCTCCCTAGATTGGTCCTATTAAACTGTTGATTGGCTTGACCAGCTCTATAAAACAACTTTTGGGCTGTGGTCTATATACTTACTAGCCATTGGTGGTAAACCAAAGTGTAATGTTGGAACATTAGGGATTTTTCTTTCTAGTTATGTGTAGAGTTGGTATATATATATATTCATGTCCTTTCTTCAGTGAGCTTCCCCAACTCTCTATTTTCAGTGTTCTCTGTTAGTGGTGGCATTCATGCATGATGTCATTGTTGTATATAGCTTTCTAAATTTATATCGACCTTATGTGATGAAATAAAAATAAAAGAAATAGTGGTGTTCTTTCCCTTTGGTCAAAATTATGGGCATTACATTTTGGTATCAGAGCCCTAGGTTGCAACTCTAGGGAACTCTGGGAACAATATGGGAATTAAGAGTTGTGTGTGTATGAATAATTGTGCAAACCTCCTTGTGTTAGTCAGACTATCAGGCTAATTGGAAAATTCTAGAGAACTTACCCTATATAGAAAATGAGAAATATAGTGGTTATTACCCAATCTAGTTAGAGTTGTGATGTACCCTATGGTCAAAGATTGAACAAAATCCATGGTTCAAATAAATGTTTAATTGAAAGCATTTTATCTTTAAGAATTAATCAGACAAAATAGGTTCCCTTGATTTAAGTAAGGACGGTGGAGGAATTAGTCTAGCTAACAATGGTTATGACATTAATCTAGTCTTTTGGCATTAAACTTTCTTAAACCTTAAAAAGGTATAATTGAGCTTTGAAACATAGTCTTTTTATAAAGTGTATAAATAGTGTTATAAGACATCATGATGTGTATTATTAAAGAAACATTATTTTGTTGGCTTCCTAAGTTGATAATTATCAAATACAATAGTAATGCTACTTCTTGAAGTTATGGTTGTTTTGGGAGCAACATATTTTCTTACAAGAACCTTAATAAAAATAAAGAATAGAAGTTATACTTTTGAAGATTTATCACTAGAGAAAGGAAGGAACTATATGAACCTCTAAAGGGGATTAACGTGTTAAAGGTTGTGGTTGAATAAGGTTAGATCTCTAAACCCTTAAATTGATTAAATCAATTTGACAACAAGAATGGAATTAAAAAAAAAAAAACCCACAAACTGTGTATTATGAGGAATTTGAGCAACCATATAGTTAGATTCAAACTCTTAACAAAGATTAAAACTAAACCTTTAGGGTGTAGGTTGTTTGACAAAAATAAATAAATTAAGGACTTGTTTACAAATTGGTATTAATACACACATGAACTAAGAATCTTTTACACCTTGACCATGGAATTTATAGGCCCTATTCTATTACCCAAAGGTATTGATTTACATATAAGTGTATAAGGGTTCATCTCGTGAAGCAGCAAACAATTCACTTTATGGTTGGTAAGAAAAAAAAATAAAAAAATAAAAAAAAATTCATGTATGATGGTATCAACTAAGGATAAAAGTCTTGCAATGCATAGTAAATCCAATTTTTAAAAGTGGTCAAAATCATATTTTAGCTTGAATTAAATGGGTAAACTTTAAGTTATCCTAACACTTTTGCAAGCAAACAAAGACTTAGTGAATGTAATAGAAATACAACTAATAAATCTTGGAGTTGTTTTACCAATAGACTAAAATAGCAAATGATAGAACATGATTCAAGTCATAGGTGAGAATGTATAGAAAGTTGCAACTAAGTTAAGATTGGTGAAAATTGAATTAGATATTGTATAAATAACTTAATTCTAGAAAATTAAACATACCTTTGTGATGAGACCATATCAAAATGTGAACTTGATGTTAAAACTTTATCTAGAATGCATGCTATTACTACTTTCCTTATAAATGAGCTAATAAATAAAGTCTTGTTGGAGCCAAAATAAGAAAGGATTGTATGTCTAATATGAAGTAATAATATATTCAATTAGGTGTTGACCTTTAAGGTTGTGTATATGTCACAAGAATTGAAGAATCAATTGTTTGAATTTATAAATTGGGTGAGGAATTATGTAAAAAAATTAGTGAATTGAATGATTGAGAAACTCAATGGTATCATCAAGGACATGAAAATTTCCATGAAAGACTCCCAACTAATGTTGTGCATTTCTAGATACCAATGACTAGTACTCTTGAGGAAAATATGTGTGTGTGTGTCTGAAAAAGAAACACACTGGAGAAAACTTAGAGGTAGGAATTGTTACTCATTGTATGTCGTTGTACCTTAAGAAGTTAGAAATAATTGTGATTACAAAAAAAATTATGATTATAACATGTGATTAAATGAGTCAACCTTCGGTATGAAATGCAATATTTGTTTAAAAATATATATAGATTAATGAGTTGTGAAAATTATTATTATATGATTTATCATGTGTTTTATGAATTGAGTGTGCTTTCTCCTCTTGTATTATAATGTTTCAAAAGAAAATGATTGATTAACTTCTTTATTGAGTAGAAAACATTCTTTATCATGTGGAAAAATATATATAATGGAATTACCATATGGATATGTTAGTGAACATGTAACAAACATAGTGAATGAAAGAGGAAGGACAATATGGATTCAAATATAGAAAACCAATATTGATCATATATGTGATGTTGGACAATGGATTAGTAAGATAAAAGTATGATATACCATGTATTGTTAAACCTAAGAAAATGGAGTACTACCTAGGCTATAGTTGTGCATCGTCTAGTGATTTCCTTTACATATGCAAAGTGAGTAGAGATTTACAAAATTAAGAAGAAAAGTGAATTTCACCTAAAGAAAATGGAGTGTATTTAAGTACATTGATTTTGCTATGTTATATGAAAATTTTCATAGAGTGTATTGTGTTATGTCATGTGATGTGAGACCAGTAAATGTGTTGTGCCCCAAGTACGAGATACAGGGTATCCGACTTGGGATAAGGGTGGTGGACGTCTAGTACGATCCCCTATGCGTACCCTTTGTGATGGTCCATTGTGTAAGTTAGCTAGTTAAGAAATGATGTAAACATGATATGTGTGGATGTGTGTTTATTAAATGCAATGTGATGTATTCCTTTGTGTTAGTCTTGTTTGTATGTTAAATGTGTACCCCTAGCGTTTGGTTCCCCCCTAATGGGAGTGTGATGCCAGCTAGTGTAAATAGGGGTTGAGAGGCACATGGTCTACCATCAGGAAATTATGAGCTCAGGGTGTTGTCCCTAATCCTAATAAAGGATCTATGTCAAGTCATTGTAATCTTCCCATGGACGTTGATCGTGGCCTACTCCCCCACATATGAGAGCCACACTTGTTGGTTCATAGTGCAAACCTATTCCTTGATGTATATAACCCATGGGTAAAGGATGGAATAACATGGACTACCAGTGATTCATATTTATGTGGTTAGGGACCACCAGTTACTCATATTCATGTGGTCAAGGACCACCAGTGCTTCATGTTTATGTGGTCATGGACCACCAGTGATGCATATTTATGTGGTCAGGGACCACCAGTTATTCATATTTATGTGGTTGGGACTGTATGTGGACTGGAGTGTCAGTCATGGTGATTGTGTGTCAGTCTTCAGTGATCAAATGTGTGTGTGGCTAGGTGTATAGTCTGGAGTCAGGATCTTCTTTCCTTGAATTATGATTGGAATGTTGCAATGTATCTACAATTTATCTTTATTTTGTTTCTCTTGAATTTATAGTTCCCTCTTGGGAGTTTTATTGAAACTTTGGTTATAATTAAATTATTATTACAATTCAAATAGGGCTATAGAGGGTATTAGGCTAGTTTCGGCTACCAATACTTCATTTGAAGTATTTTGGTATTCAATGATCACATATTTCATCCTTGGTTCCCTCTCAATTCTAATATGATTTGGCACTCCTTTCCAAGGAATTCGCATGTGAGAATGGTCAGTAGACACATATCCATTTAATTCCTTATTGAAATCCCTACCTAATATCATACCATATGCATTAGGAATATCTGCCACTTGGATATTAATGATTTGTTGGATCCTAGGGTCTAATGTAACTTGCATGGGAATCATATTTTAGTTCTCCTACTACATTTACTTGTCTTATCCAACTGAGTGACCTTTCGTTGAGAAGTTGCAAGAGTAATACCTAAGGCTTGGCAAAGAATGAAGGGCATGACATTTGTGGAGGCTCCTGAATGTAAGAGGCGGTTATGCAAGTTTTTCCAAAATATTCAAATAGAAATCAGAAAAGGAGGGGTTTCTATTTTTCCTTGAAATAGACTCACTTGAGTACCAGCTTATGCAACTTGATTCCTATCCTTTTCTTTCCCATTATCCTTAGACTGTCCCTGACCTTGTTCTTTTGGTGTTTGTGAGCTAGAAATTTTCCCAGCTACTTCACTATCAGTCCCATTTTGAGAGACTACATTAGCCTTGAAAGTTCCTAGGACTGCATTTCTAATAGCAGGAACCCTTAACAATTCAAAAGTAGAAAGACTTACCTTCAATTTCTTGAGTTCCTCAGCTACATATTCACCCAATTGTTCAGTACTCGTGTCAACATGGGTGTCCTTGGGATAATCCACCAACTTCTCCTTTCCTGAATCAACATTCTTTCCCTTTGAGGGATCAGATTGACCCCCTTTTGAGAGATATTGTGTTGGCACATGAGGATAAGAAGGATTATTGCTAGCATGTGGATTAGGTGGTGTAGCAAATTTGTTCAGAGGAATTGAAGTAGTGTGTGGATCTGCAACTTGCCTACTCAAATCGTATTTTCTCGTGCGTTGTTGGAACATTTGAACTTCTTCAATGCTCATTTCTTTCTCATCCAAAGGACCATTACATTCTTAGTACCTTTGTGGAACAATTGTGAAATCTCATCTTCATTGCATACTTGTTCTATTTTACCATCTTGTTCACTTGCTTCTTTTTCTGGTTCATTCTTTTCACTTCGTGAGAAATAAGCATGATTCAACACCAGTACTAAAGAATCATAAGGGTCAAATGGCACCAATTCTTGATTATTTGAGTGGTTTTCAGCTTATTGGACTTCATACTGGAATATGGATGCAACAATTTGGAATTCAGGACAATCCAACTCATACTGTTGATTTGTCTTATGGAGTCTGCACCATCCCGACAAGGCTGCCTCAGAGGTTGATCCAATGGAGTAGGAACACCTCAATTATTTGGCTTGGTATTCCATGTTCCATTTTATCTGGGAGGTTGCCTCCTATCAAATCCTTGTCCAGATGACTACCCTCTATCAAAAAATTCTCCATGTCCTTGTGTAGAATCCCTATTCTCCCTATAATTGGACTGTATATTCCAATTAAGGTTCAATAATAATAATAATTTTGAATTTATCCCTATTCTCCTATAATTAGGATCAAGGTTTAGTTAGGGTTAGGGTTAGAGATAAAATTAAATTAGAATTAGTGTTAGGGTTCAATTAGGACTATAGGATAAATCTTCAAGTTAAGGTTATAATTACATTATTATTACAATTCAAATAGGATTAGAGTTAGGGTTCAACTGTAATAAGGGATCAAATTAAGGTTATATTAGGGATAGGGTTAGTGTTCCTTTAGTGTCATGATTAGGGCTATGATTAAATTCTAAATAAACCACTAATTATAATTGTAACCCTGGTCGTAAACCCTATTTATAACCTTAAACATAAACCTAAACCTAACTCTAACATTAACTATAACTTTAACCCTAACCCTAACCATAATTCTAAAATTAACACTAAATCTAATTCTAACCTTGACCCTACACATAATCATAACTATAACTGTAACCCTAACTCAAATTTGGTCTCTAAACCTAACCCTAACCCTAACCCTAACCCTAATTCCTACCCTAAACTTGATCCTAATCATTAGTCAAATCATAACCCTAGCCCTAACCTTGATCCTAATCATTAGTCAAATCATAACCCTAACCATAATTAAATTTCTAAGCTTAACCCTAATTCAATCTCTAACCCAAAATAAACCCTAGCTCTAACCATGATTAAACCATAACCCTAAATGAACCCTAGATCTAACATAACCCTAACCCTACTATTAATGCTAACCCTAACCATAACTCTAATGTTATCCTAACCCTAACACTAATCCTCATCCTAATCCTAATCATAATACTAACTCTAATCGTAACCCTTATCCTCATCCTTATCCTAATACTTATAATAATCGTAACCCTAATAGTTACAACCTTGATTGTAACCCTAATCCTCATCCTAATCCTAACCCGTATTCTATCTCTAACCCTAACCCTACCCTTAATGCTACTTCTATCTCTAATCTTAACCCTTAACCTAATCTTGATGCTAACAAAAACCCTAGCACAAACCTAACCCTAACCCTAACACTAATCCCCATCCTAATCCTAATCCTCATCCTAATCCTAATACTAACCCTAACTCTACCCTAATCTTAATTTTATCTCTAATCTGAACCCTAATGCTAATATTGATGCTAAATCCCACACTAGCTCTAACCTAACTCTAACACTCACACTAAACCCATCCCTAATCCTAACTATATCTCTAACCTAACTCTAACCTTGATACTAAATCCAACCCTATCTCTCACCTAACCCTAACCCTAACATTAATCCTAACCCTAACCCCAATATATCTCTTATCCTAACCCTAACCCTAATATCAATGCTAAACCCAACCCTAGCTCTAACCTAACCCTAATCTTGATGCTAAACCCAACCCTATCTCTAACTTAACCCTAACCATAACACCAATCCCAACCCTAATCCTAATTCTATCTTTAATCCTAACCCTAATACCCTAATCCTAATACTAACATTAAATCTAATCATAATTCTAATTGTATGCCTAACCCTAGCCATAACCCTAATCTTGATTCTAACTCAACCCTAACCCTGAGATTAATCATAATGCTAACCCCAGTCATAATCCTAATTCTATCTCTAACCCCAACCGTAATCCTAATCCTAAAACTAACCCCAATCCTAACCCTAACCCTAACCTTAATCCTAAATAATTTAAAGTCTTTCATGTTGCATTGTGAATGCTACTATCATGTATATATTAATTTAATTTAATATATATAAAAACCACTAAGAGATATTCTTCTCGAGGTATCTATTGCACTTTTGTGTGAGTAATTTAGTGAAAAATAAACCCCTCAAGAATGATATCTCTTGGAATTTTTTATAAATTAAATTAATTAGTTGATAGGCTATATATGTTGTGAGGTTTTGGCCTAAAACCCGTCTCACGCCTGTAAACAACTCCTAGATTGTCGTGAATATTCTACTAGTTTGTGGTTTCCATCAAAATCAAATCTCCTCGAGTACGTGTGTCATGCATGAAAATAGATATTAACTCGTAAACACTATTTTCTATTTAGAAGGCTGCCAAAATCTTGTGTCGAGCTCAAGAATTGAGTAACTCGCAAGACTTAGATATTTGTAGATTTTCTTTTCAATTCTTATAAAATCAAATCTATTTATTTTAAAGAAATAAGAGGAGTACCCATAGGGAGATTGGTTTTGGTTCCTCCCATTTTATATAAATTTATTCTCTGGAAGGGTTCATAAAAAAAATTCCAACAAATTCTATCCATTTTTTCTCATCGACATTGTTAAGAGTATAAGAAAGTTTGTGTAGAATCTTGAGGGAAGTCACTTGGAATGGTTTCAATGCACGCCATCTAGGTGAATAAAATATGGTCACCGACCATTCTTTAATTTCAATTTATATTTCATTTGAAATGTCCCAAAACCAAAATGTAATACCCAAAATTAATCCACAACATTTTTTCTTGTATCATGATTGCATTTTTAATGGAGTATAAGTTTTAATTGTCATTGTTGCAGCAGTCGCGTATAATCTCTTGAAATGTTTAGCCCAAACAAGTGATATTCAAATGAACACTCCTCAACAAGGGTGAGTTTGCAGCTCTAATTTTTTTATGGAGATCTTTTTAGCTGAATGGTTTTGAAATTAGTTTTGTGGGTAGATGATTTTGTGTTCTAGCTGTGTATTGCAGCGGAAAATAGGCAATTTGGAGAGACACCCATGTGAGGAACTGCAATGCAAATTATGTATTGAAGATAGGTTTGCACTAAAGTTTTATGGGCTTCACTTTATTGAAACTCTCATAACTACTCAGAAATAAGGTTTATAAGGTTTCAACAGAATCTTGTTTTGTTTTTAGTTTCATGGGGGTTGTTCTTATGGGATTTGGATTAAGTTTTGGTAGGTTGTCTATTTGAGAAAGTTAAGATTGAATTTTTATCTTAAATTTAATATTTGTGGGAGTAATATTGCTACCATTCTTAATTATTTGGTTCATTGATTTTTTTAAAAGAACAGTGGATGAAGGGTTTGTATTTGGGGATCAAAATTGGGGATCAAAATTTTGAGTATGTATTTGTACTACTAGAGGGGTTGGGTAAGGAAATGATAGTAGTTGTAATGTAATCTTGAATATTTGTGAGAAATATTTGTATTGTGCTATGACACATTTGAATGTGTTTGGGGTGTTAGTTTAATGTATGTGAAAAATATGAAAAATGTGGGATGCTATTGCACAACTATTTTCCTATTATCACTTATATATGTCCTAGGATCCCAAATTGGATTGACTATCAACCCAAAGGGTGAGTCAATTCTCAACAAGTAAGACCTAGGAAGGGGTGCTTTAAGCTTTAAGGGGTTCACCACCAAGCAAAATATCATAAAAGAAACTTTAACATTCAACTCACAAAACCTAGTATTGCAAGCTAAATAATGAATGTAAATGTTGAAATTTAAAAGCAACAATAAGTTATGGTATGTGTACCTAGGAAGTCTAGAAATGTAATGAGGATTCTAGAAATGCAAAACTATTGTCAAAATATGCTAGGGAGGACTAAGACGCGCCCTTACTGTCTTATTAGTCCCACTGCTATTTTTTGGGGGAAGTGTAGAATCTTCGGATGTCGAAATAGGATCTGAAAGAATCTTTGAAAAATTCCACTTGGAAGATGAAAACACCTCTACTACCATCTTAGTATCGATCTGAATTTCTGAAATCTCTGAGTGTGATCTTGAGGTTCAATGTCTGCACTTACTTCTTCTCTGACCTCAAGTTCTGAAACTTTCAAATCTGGCTTGTAGGCGAGTTTCCATGAAGATGACAACTTGGCAATGCAACTTTACAACTTTAAAACTTTGCACTTCAAATGATATTCAAGTCTTCAACCTAAATCTACAAACACAAACATGTAAGAGAAGAAAAAAAATGTTGATTATTAGTAAATGGGGATTTTCCTCGATCAAACCCCTTGTTGGTAATTAAACCTTGAAATGAAATAGAATAATGAAGGGAAATGATGAATGATCAACATGCAATGTTACAACTCACCAAATCCTTGTTATGAAATCTATAAATTTGTGTGAAAAAAATAAATTGAATGTAAATCTTGAAATGCTTGATAGATCTTGACTTGAAATGCTTGCTTGAATCAAAAACCTACATCACAAATGTTAGCTCAAAAACACACATGATGCAAGAATATCCTTGATATGATGCTTGAATCTTGATAATGGCTCCAAATGCTTGATGAATTTCTCTTGAATGCTCAAATAAATGGATGATTGGATGCTTCTTAGATTGCTAGATGCAAATATGAGACAAGGAATCTTGTATTTATACTTATCTATGCTTAATATCCAAAAATTACACCACAACAAGCCAACATATGAATTCATTAATTAAAGGAGGCTAAATCTTGCCAAGATTTCAAATTAAATCCCAAAAATACCTTAAGGGGGACTAAGACACAAGTAAACCCATAGAACTAGTTTACAATTCTAGTGAGGAAGGAAAATTGCAAAAAATGTCCCCATGGAAAAAATTTTGGTTTTTCCACCTTAGGTGGTGTCTTAGTCCTGAGGCATGAAACTTGAGGCACAAACTCCAAAATGGGGCCACTTTAAGGCACATTTGAAATCAACGTCCAAGGACCTTTGGGGGGAAAATACACCATAGGTGGTGTCTTAGTCCTGACCCAAAAATTAAGGACACACAGCTAAAGTCATTAAAATATCATTTACTGTTTGAAGTTTGTCAGGATTAGCTATAAAAACATATCATTTACTAGGCTTGTGGATGCAAAATAGTACCAATTAAGACATAAGTAAGGATAAATAAAGAAAGGTGGACCCAAACACGTGTGAAAATGCAAGGGTATGCATTTTCCTACATTAAATTTAGCCCCCACTTTAGTGAGAGGATGAACTTGCTTCAAACTCACACTAAAGTAGCCAACCACACAATCAAGAGGGGTTCAAATGTATGAATCTTAGTAAGATTGGATGACAATAACCAAGAGAGTGGCCAAGCCCCCAAGATCAAGATCCTATGGAAAACCAACATAGGCACAGAGGAACACACATGCAGATGATATATGAAGCCATAACCAGATCCCCAACATACACCATCAAAGATAGAAAAGGAAAAGAAATAAAAGGGGAAAATAAAAAAATGCAATGGATCAAGCTTCGACTGGTCATCCAACGCACTAGGGATTGGGTCTAGGCTATTTTTCCAAGGGAGGTTTATAACTAGAACATGTTGTCCACTATGCAAACGAAACACATGCTCACAAGGGCTAGTGAAGCTAGGTGTCCACTAGGTGAGCCCCAAGAGGTCCATATCAAAGTCATACCCCCATGACTATGATAAGGAAAAAGAAAGAAAATGCATGCTCACAAGGGCTAGTGAAGCTAGTTGTTCACTAGGTGAGCCCTAGGGAACCATATCAAAGCCATACCTCCATGACTTTAATAAGGTACAAAAGATGCAACGCAACAAGAGTGATGTTCGAAGGGATTTTGCTTAGTTTGTGCAAAATATCTTCTTAGGGAACATTGTGCCTAACTTCTCCAAGAGAGGAAAAATGCAAGGTCTCATCTTAGGGAACATTGTACTTAATATTTCCAAGAGAGTACAAATGTAAGGAAATATCATGCTCTCGGAGGAAATTAAAGCCAATGACAACACCAAGAAAAGGACGCATTGTAAGAAGGAAGAAAATCACACAAGGAACATGAAAACAAATTCCAAATGGAATCATTCCAAGATAATGCCAATATATGCCCCCACTTTAAAGAAATTTCTAACACCATGTTGTGAGCAATTACTTTAAAGTAGCCAAAAAATGAAAAAGAAAAAGGAAAAGAGGGTTTCCCCCAGAAACACATAAGGGATCTATGGATTAAGGGTCAGCATATGTCTTTGTTGCAATGATATTAGATAGCTCAAAATTGTCATCATTCCCCAAATAGACATATAAATGGAAGAATGACATAAAGAGAGTGAAAAAAAATGAAAAAAATTTTGGGTCAACATGGAAGAGAGAAAGGGTGTCTCGACGCCTTGCGTCATCCCCAAAAGGAAAATGTTGGGAAATTTTTGTCATCTCAAAAAAACATCTAACAACATTAGTGTCTTCGTTAACTTTTATTCCTTTAGTTTTCCTCAAAGACACATACTACTATGCCACAAAGCGGAATTAGACATAGTTCATTTCCCACATTGAACCTTAGAGAAAAGTTAATGCTAATTAAACCAGTTCTGACAACAGCATTAATAGTTTCAATCAAGCAAAACCATTGAACATGAAAGATGGAACAAAAGATATAAACACACAAGATTTACGTAGGGAAAACCCTTACAAGTAAAAAACCATAGACTCCAAAAGCTCATATCACCATTGTATTATTCAGCAACAAAAACATGTTACAATACAATTCAAGGTCTAAGCCTTCTTAAGATATTTACATCTTGTTCCATTTGGAGAGAATCTGACAGCATAACCCTACTTCTATTTCCCTCACTCCCTCATTTTAGAACATTCATCATTTTATAACATTCATTCTCAACCAATAGGAAATGGTTTAGTTCAACTTCCATAGACAAACGGTTACAATACAGTTCAAACCTCTACACTTTGATCCTCTTCATTAGATTTTTTAATTCATACACACTTCTTCAGTGTTCTAGTAACTAGTCGTTACACCTTCCATGCTAGCCGAGCATCACCAATGAACATAACTGTCATTAGCTCCCAACCATCGAAGTCATATAAGGTCATCAAAGAGACTTCAAGCCATGTCCCTCTAATAGCCATATGTCACCTTGAAATGAACATCACTCCATCTACTTCACATCATCGATGTGAAGTGAGCAGTATATCATCATTTTGATGAGTCATCCTCTTGCCTCATGCTGAAACAAGGATGTTACTCCTGTGAAGGTTATACTCCCAAGTGTTCAACATTCACCAACATGACCCACCAAGTCTTCATCTTTCAATCGACATGTTGAAGAGAGTATCTTCAAGGTCTTAACAAAAACATGAAGTCCCATCGATAAGGTTCCTCTATCCTTCCATTGGCATGTCGAAGAGACATACTTAAAAGTCATTAAGTCATTGAAAAATTGAACCTCAAAACCTCTTGTTGGAGATTACGAAGTTCTGAAAACTGTGACTCGCTGACAACAAAGAGACCCCCAAAGATGCTAAGTGAGGAGATTAAGAAACTCTAGAACCCTACGACATAAGTTAGAAAAACTTGAAATCCAGTGGCTTAAGTAATAAACCATTTCTCACCAATGAGATTTCAATAAGACTAGTAACTTTGTCCTAGCAATATTCAATTATCTATTTGACAATGCAAAGGCTCGAATCGAACACCAATACGTTTGAGACACCATTTCTCAACATTCTCCCACTTTCTGAAGAGCACACTATCTACCAATCAATGCATGAATCCTTTGTATCACCTAGGACACCTACAACAATATCTATAATGTCCACCATCTCAGGAAATAGAACTTCTCGCCATCCTCTAAAGGAAGAGAACATGCCATGGTGTATATGTACTAGTCTAATCCAAGACACCAACAACAAAACCAACTAAGGGAAAGGACTTCAACACACTCCCACCACTCCACTTTTCTCACAAGCTATACAAAAGTATCACAACATCAACTTCAAATCTTCAACCTGAACACAACTATGAAGACATTCTCTTGAAAACAATATAGAACACTAGCTAGAATGTTCAACAACCAAAAAAATGACTACTTCCATCTAACTGATCAAACCCATAGAACTGAAAAATAGCACACACAACAAGTGCTAATCCATTCAACCACACAAACCTCCAAGTTATCAACATCAACAAACTATAGCCACTCCATAACCAACCCAACAACAACAAATACAAGCTCCATGTGCTAACCAGTCAAAGAAGAAAACACACATCCAAGAAATCCCACTGGAAGGATAATGAATCTAAAAAGATCAAGGCATACCAAGTCTACCAATATCATAACATGGAAAGTGTCAACATGTAGTTTCAAGGAACCATCCACAATGATATGCAAAAATATGTAAACCAATAACCTATAAGAACAACTCTCACCACAAGTCTACACAGCTCTCCCAAATTCTTTACCCACCCAACAAAGGAAAGAGATAAAGAACAACCTTTTACCAATGTATGGTAAAACCAAACATCCAAGAAGATAACCAAGAGCAAAGAGAGTAACCACTGCACATCATGTACCTATATATAGAAAATCCTCCTATATACACCTCTAAATACCAACTATGTCAAGTATGATCTCCTTCACAACTAGAAAAGAAAAACCCATAACAACACCCAACCCTTCAACCTTCAAGATCAAACACAACATATATATACGTACTTATATGGATGTAAGATTCTCCAAGAAGATAAAACTTTACCATTTACCACCTCAGGAAAACAACCCATAAAACCATCTCCTAAACAATCCTTCAAAAAATGCATGATTGATATACAAGAAGATGACCATACCAAACATCCTTCAAAAATAACTATAGAGCTCAAGATACATATCTATGAAATATACATGTAGAAACATGCTAAACCAATCCTCAAATGAGTATCCGAAAACAATCATCATGAATCAATTCATTCCATGAGAATCAAAGCACGAACATAACGCATTTGAAAGCAATAATGGGAAATATCTTTCAAATGATAATCTATCGAGTAGACCAAGAGTTGGGAAAGAGAATGCTCCACTAGGGTAATTGAGTCCTCATGACTTCTCCAAGAGAAATCTCCTCATTGGTCTCTGTTGAACTCATGTCCAACCAAGGTGTAGGCTCCTCAGACTTTCTACAAAAATCTCACCAAGAGTAACCATCTCAGTATACTTTTGTCATCTAAAGAGAATTATAGCCTCACCTTATTATCCATCTATCCATGAGAACCTACTAACAATCACTCCATGCTAAACTCAAAATTGCATGACTGTACTATCATGAAATTCTCAAGCATATAATCAATCTCCAATCATCTGAACTAGGAACTTACCATGAAATCATGATCTTACCATCCCCCTTAGGAGATCCCATGACCTAGGTGAACATAACATGGTCTCAAGAAGAAAAAATTATGCCAAAACTCTAATGTACAATCACAAACAAACAACCTTTTAAACCAACATCACCTATCAAGCACCACAAATACCTTGACCAAAAACTCAGAAGAGTCCTCCATGGCCCCAAGATGTTTCACATCTTAAAATATCATGAAGATGAGCCATCTTCAAATAGTGTCCATGCAAATGCGAAAGAGCCCTTCTATAGCAACCTGGTCTAAGAGCTCCTCCTAGTAACATCTACAACACTAAAGAAGATCATTCAACACATAGTGATGAATATGTGGTCACTACTAAAGCTCCCACTGAACCATGATAACCAAGCTCTCCAAGCATCATGACCAAACATCTACTAATATGAAAATCCTTTAGGTCCATACAACAACATGCCCATCTGAAAAAAATACCAAGTAGCACCAAGATCTCAAAAACCAAGCAAAAATTACCAGCACTATCAAAAGCTTACACAAACTAGTGTACCCAAGCTATCCATCACATCATGATACTCATGCTATAGGACCCCAACACTGACTACCTAGGTACTCTCTTATCATCTAACCTATCATCTTAAATCAACCAAACTAATGCACAAGTGACTAGAGGTACAAGGCCAGCTAAAAAATATGCATCAACACTGAATCAACCTCATGGATATAGAGCCAGTCCACTTCCATTTATCCCTCTACCAGCACATAACTTGTAGATCCAAACATTGAAACATGAAAACCCATCATCACACTAGAAACTGCAAAACTGAGATCTCAAAGAGAATTTACCATGTAAACAACATGACTCTAGCACCAAATCATGCTCAAATCCGATTCACCAATCACATCCACAATGAGCACCATAGTCAAGGAATCCACTAAGCACCACCATAAGAATGTTGAGTGACTAATCACATACCAACACTATCATGTAGAGACAAAATCACACCTCACACGATGCACAAAGAATGCATGCAAAACTGTAGCTATATCATCCAACAATGCCCCAACAAGCCAGGGTCTAGAAATTAGTTTAACAACAACTTCACAAAACCACAAGTTTTCTTGACCATGTAAAACCTACAAAACCATTGTGTTTGAGAACACCCATGGACACTCATATCCACTTCACATATGGATAGCTCAAAAGCTTAAAACATAAACACCATAATAGTTAAACTAGAATAAAGGATTATCATGAATATGCATAACCATATACTGTTTAAACAAAAATCTATAAAACCCTCAAATACAAAGAATATGGATTTGAGTGATGCATGTACAACACATCTTTAAAAAGGAAACAATATTTTAGGAAATCTAGGCCCATACCAAGCCAACTCCAAAAC